>ML262347.1:0-109107 GCA_005239495.1 Nicotiana undulata
GAAGTTTCTTAAAGGAACAAGTCAAAGAGTAAGTCTTACCACTGATACATGGACTTCTATTCACAAATTAACTATATGTGCATCACAAACCATTGGATTGATAGTGAATGGATTGTGCATAAAAGAATTATTAACTTTTCTCCAATTACTAGTCATAAAGGTGAAGATATGGCAAGGCATATTATTGATTATTTGCGTGAGTGGGGTTTGAAAAAGATTTTCACTGTCATAGTTGACAATGCTAGTTCAAATGATGTGACCGTGGAGAAGTTGTCTGACAAATTAGATGATTGGGGAACCAATTCCATGAATGGTCAACACCTTCACATGAGATGCATGGATCATATTGTAAATCTTATTGTGAAAGATGGTTTAAAAGAGTCAAGTATTTCTATTGCTCGTGTTAGATGTGTAGTCAGATACATTAGACAGTCTCCTGCTAGGTTGAGGAAGTTTCAAGAATGTTGTGAAAGTGAAAATATTGTCAAGAAGTCTTTATGCTTAGATGTTCCTACAAGGTGGAATCCAACCTACTTGATGTTGAGCATGGCTATTGAATATGAGCGTGCAATTAAAGAATATTCTGATCGTGATACCGGCTTGTCACGTCATATTATGTTTGATGCCATTTCAGATGGAAAGCTTGTAGGTATGCTTACAAGAACTGATTGGGATGAGGTAAAGAGAATTGCACAATTTCTTGAAATATTTTATAATCTCACTTTGAAGGTGTCCGGGTCACTTTATGTAACATCAAATGCCCATTTTATTAAAATTGGTCAAGTTGTTGTTTACTTAAATCGATTAATTACATCTGAAGATGAACTTTTGAGTGAGATGGCATTAAGTATGTGGAAAAATTTTGAGAAATATTGGGATGAACCAAAAAAAATGAACAAAATAATTTTCATTGCTTGTGTTTTGGATCCTCGCTACAAGTTTACTACTGTTAGTTTTGTACTTAAGAAGATGTTTGGAGATGAAGGGACAATTATTGAAAAAGAGGTTCATACTTATATGAGTTCATTGTTTAATGAGTATGTCTCTAAGTCGGTTTCAAAAGATACTGGTGGTAAAGTTTCTACCTCTTTGCCAAGCTCTTCATTCATCACAATGTAAACTTCAACTGGTTTAGGTGAACTTTTAGATGAAATAAGGAAACATAAAGCTGCAAGTGGAGGTGTAGATTCTAAAACAGAATTGGAAAGTATCTTTAAGATCCTGAAAATGAAAGACCGGACTTTGATATCTTGGCTTGGTGGAAGGTGAACTCACCTAGATTTCCTATTCTTGCTAAGATGGCTCCAGATGTGCTTGCTATTCCTATTTCAAGTGTGGCATCTGAAAGTGCATTTAGTACCGGAGGGCGTATTCTTGACCAATTTAGGAGTTCATTAACTCCTAAATTGGTTGAAACTCTAGTGTGCCTTCAAGATTGTCATTTAGATTTTCTCGAGACACTCGAGGAAGGCATGTATATTTGAATTAATTTTATTGTATTGCTTAAGATAGTTAAATAATATATTAATTGCTTGACTTGTTAATATATATTCTTATTAGATTTTACTAATCTTGACAAAGAAGCTTCCACCGACGATGTTTGCTAGAGTTTGTTAGCTGCTATGTAAGTTCTCCATTTTAAATAATATACTTGTAAAAGAATGTGATGTATTACAAAGTTCTTAATATTTTTCTTAATTTCTTTCAGGTTTAAAGCTTGAGTCCCATTACTGATGCTCCAGTGATCCAAGCGGTTGTCAGAACTGATGCACAAACTCTTTCTTTTTGTGGGTAATTCTTTTGCAATTTCATCTCGGCGTTCTTACTTATTTACAACATTTTTGTTTGTACCTTTGTCTGGATTATCCTCATTTTACTTATTTGTTACATGGCAATAGAATTATAGAAAGGTTTAGGAATAAGGTGTGCTAGTCACATTCTGCATTTCCGTTGTGAGATGGAGAATGAAGGGGAATGGTTCATTACCCCCCATGTCAATGTCTCAGCTGATCCGGGACACTATATGATCTTCTGGGAACTGAGTGGTGAAGCAACTGATGAAATGTTGCTCATTGCTCCAAATACTGTCTAGTAATGTTGTTGAGAGCTATGTTAGTACTGCCTTCTGTTGAACTATTTGTAGCTTTCCTTTATAGTTCCTTTGTCTATTGATTTAAGGCGTAAAAGGGTCTTACACCTTCTCCAAATTTTACTGAGATGCCTCAACCTTAACAATGTTCGTTTGGACTACCTCGATCTTAACATGTTGGGGAATGAGCTTTGTAGTGATTTCTTTTTAATTATAGTCGCTCTAGTATTCTCAAACTTTGACTGGAGAAAGTTACCGGTGACAGTGGAACTCATTCCTTTTCCTAATAGAGCAGATGAAGAAGTGTATCTGTATATAAAAGGCTTTCACTAGTTACAAGTTACAACTGACTTAAATGATCATTGCAGAGTGCAAATTAAAGATTTGTTTGTTTTTGTTTTTGGTTCTCAACCGGTATCTTATGAAGTGCAATATGTGTTTATATGCAAATCTATAAGTTTTTGATACTGCTTGAATCTTTTCAATAGCCAACTGCATCTAAAGATTTGATTGACGTTCGCTTCAAGAAACATGATACATTACCACTAACTTTTGTGCATTTATATGTGCAGCCCCAAGGGCTATGGAAAAATGCCGGAGCAGGAATTAGACTATCTACGCATGATTAAAGCTATCCATCCAGCAGTACTGGTATAAAAGGAAATGGAGAAATGGTGAAGAGAATCATAAACTTGAATCCTTTTTAAAGCATTAGCAATGGCTGGTTGTTGAAGTTTCTTTAAGTATGTTTAGTGTATTGCTTGTTGAAGTTTCTTTAAGTGTGAACTCAAGACCAAGTTTGAGTGGTTATTTTTGAGAGGATCTTTGAGAAATTATGGATGAAAAGTCATGAAGTGAATTTTGTATGTGCTTGTGCTTATCAGAATGTAAAACAAATTAAGAGGCAGAAATAGATACTGACTTTTTAAGTCATGGTACTAAACATGACAACATCGCTTAGAGCTAGCAAATTTTCTTATTGGTGGAATCCCGCAAATTTTCTTATTGGTGTAATCGATAACCGAATCGATAAGCCCCAAAAATTGATAAATAAAAATTGAAAAAATCGAAACCTTATTGAAACGATAACGATAAGAATATGTACAAATCGATAATCGATAAGTAATTATCGATAAGGGTCAAAATCGAATCGATAAATCGAATGCACATCCCTAATAATCTCAAGCCCTAAGTTCATCTTTTTCTACTGATTTTCATAAATTAAACACTGATATTTTAATCCTTAATCACCAATAATCAAATATTAGGGTCCAGAATCCTTACCTCAATGAAGAACAATGATTTCCTCTCTTAAAAATCGCCTCAAAATCTTCTTCCCGTTCAAAAATGGTGGAAAAGTGGGTTATGGTCGCGGAGGGTTTTAATTTATACTTCCCAGGTCCGGACACTGTGCTATCGCGGATCCAGGAGTGCGTTCGCGATGAAAAAAATTTACCAGCCCTTATTTAACCCTATGTGGTCGCAGCCTCCTCTATGTGATCGCATAGAACAAATTTTCCAACAGCCTTCTCCAACTCTTCCGGATAGCCTCTAGTATAATGGTCATAACTTTTTTAAAAAAACTCCAAATTACAATTGACTTAACTTTTTGAAATCTAGACATCAAGAGCTACAACTTTCATTTTTGGATCATCTTCAAATTCCTTATAGATTGTGAGTTATAAGCTTCCAAAGTCGGGACAGTGCAACAGATATTTTTACTCTATGCGATCGCGGGAAGCCTTATGCGATCGCATAGCACAACTAGATTTTTCCAAATTTTCTCTATGCTAACGCATCCAGATCAATGCTATCGCACTGTACACCCCTGAAGCAAAAAACCAGCAACTAGAAATGGTCCGAAACCACCAGAAACTCACCCGAGACCCTCGAGACCTCAACCAAAACATACCAACACATCTCATAACATCACACAAACTTAGTCGAGCCTTCGAATCACCAAAAACAACACAAAAACACTAAATCACATCGAATTCAAGCCTATGAACTTTGAAATTTCTAAATTCCACCAACGATGCCGAAACTATCCAAAACACATCCGATTGACCTGAAATTTTGCACACATATCCAAAATGGCATTACGAACCTGTTCCAACTTCCGAAATTCCATTATGACCCCGATAGCCTATTTTCCACTGCCGGTCGGAAATCGCAAAAAACTAACTTTCACTAATTCAAGCCTAATTCTACACCGAACATCACAAAAATATTCTGAACACACTCCTAAGTCCCAAATCACCTAACGAAGCTATCCGAGCCATAAAATTCGTATTCCGAGGTCGTTTACCAATAAGTCAACTCTCAATTGACTTTTCCAACTATAAGGCTATTTTTAAAGACTAAATGACTAAATTCTTGCTACATCCATTCTGATTCCGATCCTACCAACTCTAACACATCATAAACAGTATAACCAACATATGACAAGGCAAAAACAAGAATAATAATGAAATTTCTACAGAATGATCGGCCGGGTCGTTACATTTTATCTCCTGAATCACCTTCTTTTTCCTCTTCCGAACTGACCTCTTTTCTTTTTTACCTGATTCCCTTCTGATTGCATAGCCACCATGTGGTTCCCCGGCGCGGTCAAGGACCTCCCGGGATGGGTCAAACTTTTGGACTCCGCCTTTCCCTATAATGAACGCGTTTGGCGTGATTCGGCAAACACGCGATGGCAGGCCAAGAATCACGATATGCTTTTATTGATGTTATTTCCAAATTCTTTATAAGAAATCTCTGTGGCAGTATGTTTGATATTTCATGCTTGTGCAGGCCTCGGGGAATCTGTTTCCATGAGACCGCCTCCTCTTAGTGAAGAAGAGGCCTCGTAACCCGCCAAGGAAAAAAAAGAAAGAAGGAGACACTGACGGAGTCTCCGAAACCAAAGAAATCAAGGGTTCGAAAGCCTAAGATTGATGCCATGGTCTTAACTTCGACGGCTGCTGAGAGCCTGCGTGCCGAGGAAGAAGATGATGACAGTTGCCCATTGGTGCATAGGGCGAGGCGAAGCGCTGATGCTTCGGAGGTCACTGGGCAGAAGACTGCCTAATTGAAGGTGATCGATGTGGACTTACCTCGCATTGAGGAGAACCTCGAGGAGGGTTTAGGTGCAGTCCCTGAGCCAACCATCAGACAGGATACAACTTGGGCCGAAGAACACCGGGTTGGAGAATTCAGAGGATCCAGCTCCGAGACTTTTCGAGGGCGAGATGGAGCCACGATGGAGGTTGATTAAATGGGCGATTTTCAAGCGGGCCCATAATTCTCACTAGGGCAGATACGAGATGCACAAAATAGGGAAGCTCTCGATATGGGGGCATCCCAGGGAGAGGACGATGTATTCAAGGATTACTTTGCCGACGTCGAGGAAGATGCCGATCTTGATGCCCCCATGATTATCGAGGAAGCTGAGAAACTCCAGAAGCAGGTGAGTTCTTTGACATCACTTATGTGTTTTGATTTTTGGCCTTTGCCTTTCTAACTTCTTCTTTTTTGCGTTGTAGGTCACGAAGATGTATGACCAAGCTTTCTCCAAGATACAAGATGAGCTTACCCATCGTTAGGAGGAGCTCGAGAACTCACGTCAGCATTGAATGGATTGAAGAATTCCTCTGCCCGAAAGGAAGAGGAGTTGGGTGAGCTTCGGGCAATTTTGGAGAAAGCGCTCCAGGAGCGGACCAGCTTCGCCGAGCAGGTAATGTGGCATTCATGGGCTAACCTTTTATTTTCATGACTTGGTGCTTATGATATCGATTCATTTTTGTAGATTGAGAAAAAGGACTCCTCGGTGAGGCAACTCCGAGAAGAGGTCGTGGCCAGAGAAGTCGAGGTCCTTGAGTTGAAGCGGCATAACGACGGTGTGGCCTCAGAGAGAAATATCATTCGGGAAGAGCTAGCTTCGATTCAAGGTCTTCTTCGAGGTGCACAAGAGGAGGCTCAAAAATTTGAGATGTTGTATGCTGAGTCAGCAGTTGCATTATCCGCAGCCAAGTCTGAGGCTGATGCATTCGTATCCTCATACAAAGAGGATGTTGTCGCTGTAAATAATCAGGCCAGGGAGCTATCAGAGAAGGCTGAGCTCAAATTGGCTCGGGTTGTTGCTCATGCTCGATTGGAAGCTCGGAGGCAAGCCTTTGAGGAAGTTCATGCTAAAGGTTTCGATCTCTCTGCCGTTCCGACTACTTCAGACGATGGCTCTACAAGCGACTCGAGAAGTAGTGAAGATGAAGAATAGGCCTCTTTGCTCTTTTTTACTTATTCTTCTATTTTGTATAGGGGCTCCACGGGGGAGTATTGTAAATTTACTCTTGTAATTATATTTTATGGAATGAAAAGGATCTTCTCGTTTTGATATCTTCAAGCTTTGCCTTTTAGCGTTCATGTAAAAGATAATCTTTGAACTTTGAATTTTAACTTCTTAGAGCCCAGACCTGGAGTAGCAGAGGTCTCCGAGATCGGGCTGTCTTGACTTCGATCGCACACCTTCCCGAGGTTGGGTTGGTATGAGGTCGATTTGACCCTTCGATCCTTCGATCGCTGTATGACAATGTTATTCTCATGATATGACTGTGAAGTGACCGGTGTGACCCCGTTGGTGCATTCCCCCAAAAGGTCATAATGGCTCTGTTAGAGCTGATTGGCTATCAAAGCGAACGAATGGTCGCTGCTTTTTCTTATATATATTAGATTTACATTCATTTGAGAGCTTTCCTGTTTTGTGCAACTGCTTTTTTCATAGAGTTATCCTCTTTGCATCAGTTCTTCCATCATTTTGGTTTAAAGCTTTCGCCTGAGATTTCATCTTCCTTTTCCTTATTTCAAAATAGTTATGGCTGCCATGCCTAAATCCACTCACCAAGAAGAGGGGAGTTCTACTTCTGTTTCTTGCCCGGTCGGTGGTACATCGTCGGCGTTTGGCGAGTTAACCTCGAGCTGTTTTGCTTTGAAGAAAGATTTCGCACTAGAAAAACCCTTCGACGCTCTGGGCCATCGAGAGCATGCGTCGAGGTTCATTCGTATGTATAAGACCGAATCCATTCTATTTCTAAAAAGGATTACTAATCCTTAACTTTTCGAGGAATCCTTCATCAGTGGTTGTGAATGACTGATTTTTTCAATCTTTTCGAACTTGGTTTCGTAGGAGCAAGTCAGAAAGATTGAGAAATAGAACCATCTGATTTAATTCGTTCTCAATAGCCACGAGAAACACCTCGAGGCCGTGAGGAGAGATTGCGGATGTGGAGAGAATGTGATGCTGCAGATTCCTTCTCGAGAAGAGGATATTATGGCCCACGTAGAGGGATTCCTGAACGTGTACACGTATCATTTTACATTGGGTCCCCTTGACCGCCTTGTGGTCGAATTCTGTAAAAGGTACCAAGTCACTTTGGCTCAAATTAATCCGTCCTTCTAGTGTATTGTGTTGATGATAAGGTTCTTCACTGAAAAGGCTGAGCTCGAGTTCACCCTCAGCCACCTCATCAGATTATATCGGCATCTGCATTGTCGAGGTCTGATTGCATTACGACGCCGATCCACCAGCCCTTTATTGCTAGTGACGACGAGTATGGTAACCGGGGATGGATGAGTCGATTTTTTCGAGTGAGGACCGTCGACATCATCCTTGATGAGTTCCTCCCGTTCCCCGAAAAATGGAACTTCAAACGTAAGTACTACGTCGTACCTCAGTGCCCTTTGTTTTTTATGGTTTATAAGAATGTTTCTTTCCCTCCTTTTTAGCGGTCCCGTGGATGCCGTAAGAGATCCCCAATCTTGAAGATTGGACTCGGAAGCTGGCCGCTTCCCCATCTTATGATGAATGCAAGTTGCGAGATCTGTCGAAGGGAAAATGGGAAGCAAAACACCATGGTATGTGTTGTGCGGTTGATTTTCTTGAGAAACACTTTATTTTATGTGTATTAACTCTGTCACTGCAGGCATTGGTGGATTTTCTGAGATGAGACCGTGCCCCTTCGGGGAGGAGCAGGGACCTTCGGCTTCAGAGCCAAAGAAAGACAATAAAAGGAAGGGATCCTCGAGGGACGAGGATGCTCATAGTGAGGCAGGGCTTGCCCGGAGGCATAAAGGAGATGCAATTGTTGAGGAAGATCCTATATCCACCAGCCGGTATACGAGCATCGATACAACAAAAAGGGACGACAACACATCGATGGCTCGGACCGGGAGAGATCTCTCGAGGCAGCTGAGCCTGTTGTACCCAAGGTTTCTAGCCTCGGGATAGTGGTTCCTCCTTTGCCACCATCTTCTTCTTTTCAAGGTCAAGGGCCACCTAAATCAAGCGGAGTCCCGAATGATCACGTTCTCTCTCGGGGTGGTTCAACTGGGGCTGCCAAGACCAGACTAGGAGATGCACACTCGGATTTTGAGGAGGCTCAGCGGTTCTGTTCTATGGTGAGCTTTGGTGACCTTTTTGGTTTTTCAGCTTCGCATTTTTGTTCTTTTAACTGAACCTTATTTCCCACAGTCCTTCGACAAACTCAAGTCCGAGTTGCTTCGTTGCGAGGCTAGGTTGCGAAAAGCCTTGGACGGAGAGAAATCCCTTAGGCTTCTTTGTGACAAGAGGGCAAGGAAGTTGATACATCTTCGATCAGAGTTGAATCGAAGCCATGAGTATGAAGGAAACCTCGAGAAACATGTAACCTTTATTTTGTGGGTACACAAGCTTTCTTTCCCATCTTCGAAAGTTAATGTTTCGGTGTTTCAGTTGCAGAGAAAAACGAAGGCGTTGGAACGCCTTTGGGGCGAAGTCGGATAGGTCAATTTCGAATGCAATGCATTGAAGGCACAAATAGGTGTTCATGCTGCGGCCCAAAGGAATGCTTTGGCTAATTCCTCTGCCCTCGAGATACAGCTTCGTAGTGCTCGAGAAAGTAATTCAGTCCAAATGAGCAAGATCGTTGAGCTTGAGACAGATCTTCTGAAGATGAAGGCCGAGGTCGTGGAAGCTCGAGCCGAATTCAAAGGGGTCCGAGCAACTGCAGATAAGAAGGTGGCCATCTATTTAAAAGATGTTGTCGATGCTCGGGTTGAGTTTAGGGGAGCCTTCAACAGAGAGAGGAGGAGCAATGAATATGCCCGATGCAGATCTCGAAGGGAAACCCTCGAAGGGATTCATGCTAAAGGCTTTGATCTCTCGGAGGAGATAAAGCAGGCCAAGGCGGATGAGATTGAAGCCAAGTTCTTCATTTCTACTGGGGCCGAAGCTGATGTTTAAAGGTCGTCGATGGAGCTGGTCCTGAGAGTAGACTAGGTTTTTCTTTCTTGTTATTTGTATAAGACTCCATGTGGGAGTATTATAAATGTATATTTGTAATACATATATATAAAAAATCCTTTGATATTTCTGATTTTCTTGTGTTTGTCTTTCTTTTTGTTTTGAATTTCGATGCTTGTCAATAATTATTCCGATGAATTGGACTTCGAAATGAAACCCTTGGGGTTATAAATTGGCCCTGCGGCTTTTTTTTAGGCTGTCCCGTAGGCTCTTACGCATTGGACCTTAGGCTGGCTAGTAGGCTCTTACGCATTGGCCCTTAGGCACTTTTTAGTTAACCGTTTAAGGCTCAGCCCTCGAGTTGGGTTTTGACTCGAGCTCATCGACCCTTAGTTTTTTTGAATCGGCCCTGAGGCTCTTTAGGCTGGCCCTTAGGCTCTTATGCATCGGCCTGAGACTTTTTTTTAGATTGGCCCTGAGGCTCCTTAGGCTGGCGCTTAGGCTCTTACGCATTGGGTCGGTACGACTTCTAATATGGCTATAGTTTTCCCTCTTTAAAGACTTTTTGAAGTTTTTGTGTTCGTCCGACTCTTCGACGGCTCGATAAGAACCTCGATTATGATTCGTTATGTGACGATAAATGAGCACCTCGGGAGGTTCGCTCGAAGGCTTAATTTTCGAAGCCTTTTTATTGAAGGTCGATAGTTTTGAATCCTTTTCATTGTTTGGAGTTGATATGATCGAAGCTCTTTCGCTTATGCCGGTAGCCTGATTAACCGGTTCTTTTTGAAGTTTTTCGAAGTAATTGAAGGCCTGTGATTTTATAGCGACGGTCGGACGTCTCCGAGTCGCGTTAGTTTGGCCGGAGCCTTATGATCATCGCCATATGTTTGGCCGTAGACTTTTAGTCCCCGAGTGAGGTAGCCCCGGTGTCTATATCGAGGGTATGCCTTTTTAGGGGTCTTACAAGTTCAAATATATAGCCTTGACTTTAATATCGGGATTATGACTTTTTAAGGTCTTACAAATTTGGGCATGCCTCGTTGAGGTCTTATAGATTTGATGTTGCCTCATTGAGGTCTTACGAGCTCGAAGTTGCCTGATTGAGGTCTTACGGCTTCGAGTTTTTGATGTTGCCTCATTGAGGTCCTATAAACTTGATATTTTCTCATTGAGGGCTTATAAATTTGAACATGCCTCGTTGAGGTCTTACAGATTTGATATTGCCTCATTGAGGGCTTATGAATTTGAACATGCCTCGTTGAGGTCTTACAGATTTGATATTGCCTCATTGGTGGCTTATTAATTTGAACATGCCTCGTTCAGGTCTTACAGATTTGATATTGCCTCACTTAGGGTTTACGAGCTCGAAGTTGCCTGATTGAGGTCTTACGGCTTCGTTGTTGCCTTATGGGGGGCTTACATTTTTGACGTTGCCTCATGGAGGGCTTACATTTTTTACGTTGCCTCATGGAGGTCTTATATTGATGAACATGCCTTATCGAGGTCTTACAGGTTTAATGTTGCCTCGTTGAGGGCTTACGAGCTCGAAGTTGCCCGATCGGGGTCTTACGGCTTCGAGCTTTCGATGGCTCGATGAGCTGACTATCGAAGGCAGTCCCCGAGTGTTCGGGCATTTTTTGTCCTGGAGTCGTTTCTTGTGAATATTGTAGACTTCTTTGAGGTATAAAGCGTTTTGATGATAAAAATTCTCCTTCGATTACTTTATACAAGTGTACATGTTTTTGGCGTCGAGAGTTTGATTATTCTATGCGGACGCGGTTCATTCGACCGTTTGGCTCGATACAGTATTCTCTTGTCGAGACCCTCTTTGGCATACTTCGATTCCTTTGAGGAGGTGACCCTCCGGGGGGCTGCCCCTCAGTATTTGAGGTTGAAGAGAAACCTTGAATACTTGATGAGTTCTCCTTAGGTAGCATATGGATGTTGCCTCGTTAAAAACCTTGTCGGTAAAACCCGTTTGGGATAAAATCCGATCTAAGGGAAAAAGAGCGCAACGCATGCTTTAAAACCTAAGGTCTTCGAGCTGAAGGGTGCTTCGACTCTTATCGATCAAGCACCTGTAATAAGATAGTATAAAACATACATGGAAAAACGCAGAGGGTTATACCTTAGCGATGATGGCGTTTGAGCTTGGATATGTTTCAATCCCTTGTTCCGACGACGCGACACAGTCCTTTATTCGAGTTCGGCCGAGAATGTAGGCCGTGGTTATTATTTGTCCGTTTTATTTTTCTTTGGATCCTTCGATGTAGAAGGTGTCGATGTCGGTTCCATATCGTGTACTGCGAACATCTCTTTTGTTGCGTGTTGCTCTCTGTACACTGTTTTTACTCCATCCTTCGTAGGAAACTTCATCATTTGATGAAGGGTTGATGGCACCACCCTCATACTGTGTATCCATGGCTTTCCAAGTAAAGCATTGTATCTCATGTCACCTTCGATGACATGAAACTTGGTATCTTGAATAGTACCGGCCACGTTGACTGGGAGGATGATTTCCCCTTTCGTTGTCTCGCTCGCCATGTTGAATCCATTGAGGAATCTATAGGCAGGCACGATCTGGTCGAGCAGTTCGAGTTGCTCTACCACCCTTGACCTGATTATATTGGCCGAGCTACCTGGATCTACGAGCACACGTTTAACTTCAAATTTATTCAAAAGAAAAGAAATTACCAGCGCGTCATTATGAGATTGAGACAAGGTCTCGATGTCCTCTTCGCTGAACGAAATAGCATCTTCCAGTGTGTAGCTCCGAGTTTGCTTTTCCCTGGTGATGGATACTTTTGTTCGCTTGAAAACGGGTCCCTGAGGGACGTCGAATCCTCCAATAATCATGTGGATGACGTGTTGTGGTTCTTCTATTTCATTTTTCCTGTTCGCTTCTCTTTCCTGGAATTGGTTTTTAGCTCGGTCACTGAGGAACTCTCGAAGGTGCCCTTTGCTAATTAGTCGGGCTACCTCCTCTAGGAGTTGTCTGCAGTCCTCGGTCCTATGACCACGAGTGTCGTGATATTCACATACCAAGTTAGGGTTCCTTTGTGAAGGATCTGATAGTATGGGTTTTGTCCATCTGGTAACTTTGATTTTACCTATGGCCGATATGATGTTTGACACATCGATGTTGAAGTTGTACTCTGATAACCGAGGTGCCTCTATCGGTCATGTGTTCCTGTCAAACCTGGCTTTGTTTATGAGTCCCTGGGGACCTTGACCTCAATCTGTCCTTCGGTCGCTGCGAGGTATATTGCGCCTCGGGGCATTTCTTCGATCCTCGACGTATGGTTGATACCTTTCTCTATTCAATCTCGACTCTTTTTCTGCGGTCCTTGATTCCTTTGCTAAGAGCCTGCTAGGATATACCGAGCCCGAGGGGGCTTCCAATTGGTCATCCTCGACTCTGATCTTTGACTGATACCTGTTGTGTACATCCGCCCAAATTACGGCGGGATACTCGATTAAATTTTTCTTCAACTGCTTTGAAGCTTTCGAGCTTCGTTCATTCAAGCCCTGAGTGAAGGCCTGCACTTCCCAGTCATCGGAGAATGGTGGTAATTCCATTCGCTCCATTTGGAAATGGGATACGAATTCTCTAAGCATCTCGTTCTCTCTCTATTTGATTTTGAAGACATCAGATTTCCTTGTAGCGACCTTAATGGCACCTGCATGTGCCCTCACAAAAGAGTCTGCCATCATGGAAAACGAATCTATCGAGTTTGGGGGTAGGTTATGATACCACATCATGGCCCCCTTCGACAGTGTTTCTCCAAAAAATTTCAACAAGACAGATTCAATCTCGTCATCCTTCGAGTCGTTCCCTTTTACAGCACAAGTATAAGCAGTAATGTGCTCATTGGGGTCCGAGGTCCCGTTATATTTCGGGAGATCAGGCATTCTGAACTTCTTCGGTATGGGCTTCGGAGCCGCACTTGATGGGAATGGCTTTTGCACGAACTTCTTTGAATCCGCACTTGATGGGAATGGCTTTTGCACGAACTTCTTTGAATCCACACCCTTCAGAATCGGGGGTGCGCCCGGGATCTGGTCGACCCTTGAGTTATAGGTCTCCACTTTTTTATCGTTAGCCTCTATCTTCTTTTCTCCTGATTCAATTCTTTTAGTAAGGTCCTCGAGCATCTTCACAATAGCGGGGTCTTCTGCTGACCCGTTGTTACTCGATCTTTCTTGCGCTTCCAGTGCTTTGGCTTTGTAGCTGAGCAATAGCCACTTGTTGTGCTTATAACATCTCAAAAATGACATGAAGCTAACTTCTCTTTCCTCCCGAGCAGGAGTTTTCTTCGCTTCATGTTGGTCTCCTCCGCGCACACTTTTGTCTATGTGAGAGCTTACATCGACATGCTGAGCGTTGTGTGATACCACATCAACGGGGATTTGTGCCGGTGCTACCCCAGGGTTTTGCAGTGGTACACCGGCACCTGAAGAAGCTGCGTCGTTCTCTCCATGAAGTTCAATGTCGTTGTTTTCATGTGCATTTATTGAGTTAGACATTTTTATCCTGAATAAAAGGTTCTTGGACAAGAAAAAGTGTGAGGAATAACTTGTGTTTTCAGAAAACTAGCACCAAAACAACCACTATTATTTTTAGCCCCACGGTGAGCGCCAAACTATTTACCGTGAAAATGATAATTACAATTATATTTGATTTGTGGTTCTAAAACTATATTTTAATACTAGTTGTTAGGCAATAGATGCTAAGTGTGAGTAAGAAAAATAAGGTATAAGCAAAGGAAAGTAGTGATATGCAAACCGAGCTGTTACAAGGCAGGGTCCCGAGCTGACCGAAGCAAGGTCTCGGGGTCGAGCTAGAATGCTTAATAGAGGACGATCGATGAAGGAATAACAGTATTGAGGCATCGAGGATAGCCTTTTATGATCAATTATGAGCAATAAATGAAGAACAATTGATGAACACAATAAATGGAAAGCAATAAATTAACGGAATAATTGTTAGACACGTTTGAATAAGAGAAGCAGAGAATGTTCTTGTTCTTATATTGAATATCATGTATGTTACAAAATGACAAGGGTCCCCTTTATATAGGAGGGGGAATCCCAACATAGTACATATGTAATTATTACAAGGAAATGCTATTGGTACAACTATTTAATGGCTTAGTACGGATTTGTACTATTCTTGCAGACTTGGTCAGCTCTAACCACGTGTTCTAGGGATTTTCCCGCCTTTCCATGAGGGTCATCGATTTATGCTTCCCAGAGGTCGAGCATAGGGAACCTTCTATATGCTCCCTCGAGGGATACCCCCGAGCTCCTCGAAGACGGGTTTCGGAATGCCATAATGGCCTCGAAATCGGACTCTCCGACGTACACAAACTTGTGGTAAACATACTTTCTCCCACGAAACTAATGCCCTTTTAGAGACATTAGAGGAACCTGTCCACCGAAAGGATCTGCATATAGCTTCAACCATATTCATCACCTTTTTAGGTAGAAGGAAAATCTGTGCCCAGTACGATTGAATTCCAAACAGAACTGATTTAATCAGCTGTAATCGTCCTGCATATGAAAGTAACCTTGCAGTCGAGCAGTTTATTCTCTGTGTGATCTTCTCTACTAAAGGCCAATACTGAATAATTGAAAGCTTTTTAGATGCCAAAGGAACGCCCAAATATTTAAAAGGCAAAGTGCATTCAGAATAGCCCAGCTCTTGCTGAATATCCTGTTTCTGATCATTTGAAACACCAGCTAAGTAACAGAACTTTTATCTGCATTTGCTGAAGACCAGATGCCTCAGAAAACTTTTATCCATTTATTTCTCCAAGGTCATAACTCATAAACCACAATAAAAGTCACTTTTTATAGCAAAAGATAATTTTACCCATATCAATAAGTACGTAATGTTAAAATATCAGTTAGATTGTTTGTTCAAGATATAAACTTGGTATATTTTTAATATTAAACTATTTATTATAAAATATTTATTTAACATTAGTTATTCTTTAACTGTACATGACCACTATCTATTTTGTATCACAAATTCTCAAAGACCAAAAGAATTAATTTTTAATTTATATTATTTGATAATCTTTAAAGAATTATTATTATTAAAGTATTTTTGTGTTTTGTTTTCAATATTAGGTCACAAGAATGACAATAATTTTTTTAAGATATTTGGACATGAGTATTCATAATCATAATAAGACATCTTAAAATTTTTATGGATAGATTTCTAGATTTGTACTTTAATTTTATATAACTCAAAATGTTATTTAATAATTTTATGCAATTTTTTAATATTATGCATTTATTAATATAAGTAAAATTATCTATTTCTATTAAAAAATAACAACTTTTATGGTGGTGTATGACTATTGGAGAAACAACTAACGTTGGACAACGGATTTAAAATGACAATACCTATCGAGATTTCAGTCTCAACGTTGATCTTCGCATGTTTGATTTCTTAAAAATGTCTGTAATTTATTTCAGAAAATTATTTCAAATAACGATTAGAAAACTGAAAAGTAATAATTGGCACAGTTTTGCATAGTTAAGGTTAGTGGTGTTCATGAAAATCCGAAAAATCGAACTAAACCGAAAATCAAATTAAATCGATCAAAAAATCGATACTTTTTTGTTCGGTTTTGAATTTTAAAAATCGATCAAATTTGGTATGGTTTTGATTTTAATTAAAAAATAATCGAATCAAACCGACTATAGGAATAACTATTTCAAATTTATTATCAAATTATGGTGAATGTTAATCGTTTACACTTTTAGTACAATTCTTTACCTTTATATTCTAGTTTGATGGGTAGTTTTCTCTTGTTAAGCATAAGAATCTATTTCATGTTAAAAATATATATTTTTAATTGAGTCCTTAAATCATTCATCACTATTTGATTCAATTATCATCAATATATTTTAGTAAATAATAGATTTCTCAAAGGGCAATTGGTTTGATAGCGTCACGTTGAAAATGTGGTTGCCGGAATATGTGTTTGGTAGTGTATGTCTTATGTTTAAGAAAAAAACGATAAATAACCGAAAAACCGACATAAGCTGAATCGAGAAAAACCAACTTACTTGATTTGGTTTGGTTTTAATATTTGAAAAATCGACTTAGTTGATTTGATTTCTTTTTAAGGAAAAACCGATCCAAACGGTACCATGAACACTCCTAGTTAAGGTTGCTAGAACATGAAACTAAGTGTCATTAAAAATGCTTAAACAATTGAATATGAAAAAGTAATAAAAGGAGAAAAAATAAATAGATTTCTTGGCCTAAGAGTAGTGCCAAGTCATCACTATTATTCTCAATTTAATTATATATATATAGATATAGACGTATTTTGTCAAGTATACTTATATTTCATGTCAACATACTTTTGAAAAATGGCACTTTGCTTTTCTAACCCCCCCCCCCACCCACCAAAAAAAAATTGATAAATTATTTTTCTACTTTTCTACTGGATAATTATTCTTCTTCTTGTAAAAATTTACAAAGACTCAGTATTTATACCAAATTAAAAACTACTTTATACAAACATTTATTTATTCTCACTTTAATTGATAATTGTTAAAATATTAAATTGTTTGATTTTGTGTAACTATATAAACACCGGGTACGAGTAAATATTTATACCTCACTAATCCTTTGGAGGTTGAACATACTCATTACCCACCTAAACTTAGTACAAATACAATTAATTTAACCCTAAACTATTTGTAGTTATAATTAGAGATCATTAGGTTATTTTTGAATTTACTATTTACTTTTTCTAATCAGTATATATTGATTATATATAAATTATGTATGAATTATATATATGATATATCATCGGTTATTTTTAAAATTTAAATAATTAAATAGACAACTATTTAGATTAATTTTTCGTATAATTACCTTAGATTTGGCTATCTATTAAGCATGATTTTTAATTATTTTTGTCATAAAGTTTCAGTATAAACACACACTTTTGAGAACTGTCCATTATTTTTCATCATTTCTCATCTTTTTTGCTCTCAAGCAATATCCATGGCTACACAAATCAAGAAACCATCACCTGCTTGTGCAAAAATAATAGAAGAAATTACAACAATTTACAAATCATTACCAACAAGACCATCAATAGTAGAAGTTGAAGCAGCAAATTCTGTACTAAAATCAGTTGAAAATGAAGAAGAAATTAAACTTGAAGAAATATCCAAGAAAGTGGAACCACATGATGTTCCAACTGAATTATACTCTGTATTACAACAAGTGAGAAAATCCATAGTTTTGTTTCAAAGTCAAGAACAAAAGAAAGAGTCAATTCAGTTAATTGAACTTGAAAAGACTTATCAGAATTTTGATGAACTTATTCAGAAGGCTTCTGAGTTGGTTTTCGTTGAGGACTCAATTGGTGAAATTGAAGAAAAAGTTGTGGTCAGTGATGAAAAGAGTGAGAGTTTTAGGGGTTTTGTTGCAAGTTCTGAAAATACTGCTGTTTCCTCTTCAGGTTTGGATTTTTTCCTTTTATTGTTTGTTTGTCCAAGATTTCAACTTTTTGCTTTCTTCATTTGTTTGGAATTAATGGGGTTTTTTTGGATTTATTTAGTTCAGCTCTGCTCTCATCATTTTACCTGTTTTTAAGCTCAAGACTTTCAGTTTGTTCTCTTGAAGGGGAGCCTTGGCGTAACTGGTAAAGTTGCTGCCATGTGATCTAGGATATCACGGGTTTGAGCTGTGAAAACAGCCTCTTGCAGAAATATAGGATAAGGCTTCGTACCATAGACCCTTGTGGTCAAGTCCTTCCCCGGATCCCGCGCATAGCCGGAGCTTTAGTGCACCGGACTGCCCTTACTTTCAGTTTGTTCTCCCCACTTGGAATAAAACAAGTTATTTGTTCTTTTTCCATCTATATGCTTGAATTTAGAGCTAAAACTAGAAAGCATATAGTTTCTTCTTCTTCCTTTCCCTTTTCTCTTATGATAATAGTGTCGTCCGGACCAATTTGTACGCACCTCAATTGTTCCACATGGTATATACTATGTCTTACCAACACAAGTACTGGATAACTGTATGTCTGTCCACCGAGGCGTAAGTAGATAGGAGAAATCACATACTCCCTTCGTCCCAATTTATGTGGCGGTATTTGACTCGGCACGGAGTTTAAGAGAAACAAAGACTTTTGAAACTTACGGTCTAAAACAAATTATAGATATTTATGTGACTATAAATTAGTTTACTAAGGGTAAAATAGAAATTCTACAGATAAAATATTCTAAATAATGAAAGATGTCATTCTTTTGGGATTGAAAAAGAGTGCCACATAAATTAGGACGGAGGGAGTAACATTTTTTGTCTATGTTGAGATTTGAACCCTGGTTTCCATAGTCTTTTTTCCCTTTTTAATTACTGGTGGTAGTTTGCTACGTACCTCGACTAATCTGCTGGACTGCCGAATACAGCCCATGAGCATAGGTGTAGGTAAAGTTGGAGCAGAAAGGCGCATACTGAGTATTGTAGCTTTGTTTCGATTCTAGATTTGATCTTCTCTCTCTGCCCTGCGACAATAGTTGAACGAAAACAAAGAAAAGAGCAAGTTACTTTTGTGACTAACAACAACGACTACACTTCAATTCCAAGCAAGTTGGAGTCAGTTATATGAATCTTTACTAACCGTGTTACTCTATTTAAGCTCATGTCTGACCAATATCATACAAAATAAAAATAAAAAGTTCCAGAAGTTCTCTATAATCTCCACTGGCATATGAAGCGCGGACCGAACTAAAAGACTTTTATGACTAGCCCAAAGCTTCATTCTTTAGCAATTTCTGATATTTAGTTATGGATTTATAACTATTAGAGAGTAAGCATGTGGATTTTTTCAATTCCTATATCTTGAGTGCATGAAGTTTACACAAATTTTAGATTATTATATGGTAAACCTTTTGAACTTTACGATAGGTTTGTGATTAGGGGCTCTCTCTAGAGACTAAAGTATGGGTCGGTCGAACGCAGTAGCTTGTCTTAAGAATCCATTTAATATGTATAACTATTTTATTCAGAACCGAGTAACTTAGAAAGGCGAAAATCCTGAACCTATAAGCTTCAAATCCTGCCTCCGTCCTTGTTTGTGATTCATACTATGCCCTAATTGTCGTATTATTTTGCCTATAGGGATCAAGCACGCAGAGAAGTACAGTTATCTGAAAGTGGCCGCGCTAATTGAAAACGCTGCGAAAACTGGAGCAAAGGTTGTTGATCTTCACAACAAGTTAATGGACAAGATTGAATGGCTTCCTATGTCATTAGGAAAGTTAGTGAAAGTCACTGAACTAAACTTTTCTGACAACCAAATTATGGCTCTTCCCACTACAATTAGTAACCTTAAATCCTTAACAAAGCTTTATCTTCACTCCAACCAAATTATAAACCTTCCTGATTCATTTTGTGAGCTGCTGAATTTAACTGATCTCGACCTCCACGCCAATAGGTTGAAATCGCTCCCATCTTCTTTCGGTAACTTAGTAAAGTTGATCAATCTTGATTTGAGTTCAAACCGGTTCACTCATTTGCCGGATCTTGTTGGGAACTTAACCTCATTGAAGAGACTAAACGTGGAAACGAACGAGCTCGAGGAACTTCCTTACACGATTGGATTCTGCTCTTCACTTGTAGAGTTGAGGTTGGATTTCAATAAGCTTAAAGCTCTTCCTGAAGCAGTGGGGATGCTCGAATCTTTGGAGATTCTTACGCTGCACATTAACAGAATTAAAGGATTACCAACGACGATGGGCAATCTGTCTCGTCTGAGGGAACTTGATGTTAGCTTCAATGAAGTTGAAAACGTGCCCGAAACGTTTTGTTTTGCTACCAACTTGGAAAAGCTTAATCTTGCAAACAATTTCGCGGACTTGAGAACATTGCCAAGATCAATCGGGAACCTTGAGAATCTTGAAGAGATCGATATCACTAACAGTCAAATAAGAATACTCCCTGATTCCTTCAGATTGTTATCAAAGTTGAAAACTTTTCGAGCTGACGAGACTCCACTAGAAGTACCACCAAGGCAAATAATAAAGCTAGGAGCTCAGGTATATCTTAAGCTTAATTTATATTCCTGTCAATGAATTATGGACCTGTGATCGGTACATTTTAACTAGTTATTTTTTCTTGCCATCAGGCTGTTGTAGAGTGCATGGCTGATTTTGTTGCCAAGAACGAATTTCAATCTCAGCGGCCAAAGAAAAGGAGAACTTTCTTCCTCGGAACTGCCCGTTGTTTTGGCAATGAGAGGAAGAGGAGGATTTAGGGCGGGTTCTGTCAGTTCAACTGAACTCATTTCTTTCGGACCGAACATGTGTACTTATCTAAGATCATAATCATTCTGAACCTACTGACTCTTGATCTTGGATTCGCCTAAGTAAGAGGTGTTGGATACCGTCAATATTATCAAAACAATCAGTTTTCATGACTTTTTATGTATATATGTGAATAAAAAGTGTGTTTAAGATTGTAAGGCTATAGCTATGTTACTTCATATTTATTCCAAAAATGTAAATACTGTTTCTCAGTATCTGTTGTAATATAATTGTTGGTTTGTGAACCATTTGTATGCTACCTAAAATCTATGGTATATTATAGTTTCACACTTTTGCATAATATTTTTGTTTCTGTTTTTTTATTTATTTATTGTCTCTCACGTTGCTGATTATTTGTTTTTTGGGTTTTGTTGTCATAGATCTATTGTCTCTGAGCCGAGGGTCTCCCGGAAACAGCCTCTCTACCCCCTCTGGGATAGGGTTAAGGTCTGCGTACACTCTACTCTCCCCACACCCCACTGGTGGGATTTTACTAGATTATTGTTGTTATTGTACTGCAGTTTTTCATTCAAATAATTTCTCTCACACTATAATTATATGAAGTAATATGGATTATTGAAAGACTTTAACAGATTTGGAAAATCAAATCTTGTTTGGTCCTTGTATTCAGAATACAAAACCAAATTGGATGCAATGTGGTTGAATAGCTGCCTAAGACTTTGACTTGACTATAACAATGAGAAAAGTCAAAGTTAAATATTGTTGTATCATATATAAGGAGTGGAAAACGGGCGAGTCAGGTTGGATAATGAGCGGATTGAAAACGGGTAATGCAAAAAACACATAAATTATCTGATCCGACTCATATTTAATATGGATAAGAAATAAATTTGGGTCTGTCTCAAAACCTCCAGCCTCTCGTTAACCCCTCCTCGTGTCTCATCAATAAGAACTATATCATTAGCAAATAACATACACCATGACACCTCCCCTTGAATATGGTGTGTCAGTGCGTTTATTGTCAGAGCACATAAGAAAGGGTTGAGCGCCGATCCTTGGTGTAACCCCATAACCACCGAAAAATGTTCCGAGTCTCTCCTCCTACTGTCCTAACATGAGTTTTGGCTCCACCATACATGTCCATGTCCTTAATCACACTAATGTAAGCTACCGGGACACCTTTTACCTCCAAGCATCTCCAAAGAACCTCCCTTGGGACCTTGTCGTACGCTTTCTCTAGGTCAATAAACACCGTGCAAATCCTTCCTCCTATCCCTGTACTGTTCCACCAACCTCCGGATAAGATGAATAGCTTCCGTAATTGAACGACCCGGCATGAATCCAAATTGGTTCTCATATGTAGACGCCGACCTCCTCACCGATCCATATTTAATATGGATAAAAAACAGATTAACCGCTTGATAACTATTATTATATCCGTTTTGCCACCACTATAGTAGAGTTCGTTTGAGATCGTTGTAGCAACCCAAAAAACAAGGATCCGCCTTCCCTTATTTTTGTTTAACAACTTCTGTATATATTTTTAGATCAATTAAAAAAATCTATGGATAGTTTACTTGGACTCAATGGAATTCTTGAGTCTTGACTAACCATATTTGTTATACTGTTTCCTATGAATATTTTACTTGAAGTCCACACCAAGAATCTTATAGAAGTCACTGATGAGCGCAGGATTTTTTTTTTTTAAATAAGAAATTATTGTTTCCTATTTATATTTTACGTTGGACCAATTGGAATTCTTGACCAATCCTGTTCACTGTCTTTTTCAGTGTCTTAAGTAAGTTGGTAAACAACGTTACCTGCTTTTGGAAATGTTCTGAACCAGGCTTTATGTGGTAAATCATTTATTTGCAATATTTTAACGTTCAAGGGTTGTTTGGTTGGATTGATTAAAAAGCTAATAATTAAAGTAGTACAAGATAAGAGCAATTTCATATAGTCAGTCTCAACTAATTAGGAAATATGACTGATTGAAGTTTATATGTTGAATATACTAGAACTTCTGATGTAAACATGTAGTATTTTATATATTTTTTAGAGCACCACTTGTAAGCAGCCCAAGAAATGCAGTATAAGGTATCGAAGACATAATTAACTTAATAAAAAGTGTGTTTTCTAACGGTTTGAGAATTTAGATGAGATGGTCACACATTTCAATATGGTATCAGAGGGTGGCAAAGGTCAGAAGTTCCGCACGCGAGATAGCGTGTTGAAAATATAATTAAGTAAATAAAAATGTGTATTCTCTACCAGCTTAAGATTTTAGATGAATGTGTCTATTACACATAAAAGGATATAAGGCCTGCCCTAATTCCAATTTATTTATTTAGTGTAATGTCTATCTAACTTAATCTTTACAGAAGATATAACAACATATTCACAGAGAAATAATAACACAGCACATAGAAGTGAACAACAAGGGCGCTCCCGAGATACCGTCTCGTAGTCCCAAAAGTAAATATACAGGGGGATCTCCCGAGATACCGCCTCGTAGTCCCAAAAGTAAATATGCAGGGGATCTCCCGAGGTACCGCCTTGTAGTCCCAAAAGTAAATATGCAAGGGGATCTCCCGAGGTACCGCGTCGTAGTCCCAAAAGTAAATATGCAGGGGGATCTTCCGAGGTACCGCCTTGTAGTCCCAAAAGTAAATATGCAAGGGGATCTCCCGAGGTACCGCCTCGTAGTCCCAAAAGTACACACATAACTCGAAATCAATACCAACAACAATTAACAGCAGGAAATCCTACAGTTTAAGACTAAATACAAGTCAAGGAAAAATAGGAAAACTCAACTAAACATGATTCACATATTGCAAATAGGCATTTAAGATACGTAGACATGTGATATTAAGCTACACAGGATAACTACACATGCTAGGATAACTCATTAAAGACATAATAGGTTACAACTCAATGTAGAACCAGATTTTTACAACAATTAGCCCATGTACGCACTCGTCACCTCGCGTACATGACACTCACATATCATAGAAGTGTCACAACAATACCAAATCCTAAGGGGATCCTGAATCGCCTTAACCTTTTCCAAAGCATCCTGAACCAAGTCCGTACCCAATAGTCTAGTCTCGTGCGGCTTAAAACAACCCACTAGAGACCAACACCGCCTACCATACAGAGCCTCCTACGGTGCCATTTGAATGCTCGACTGGTAATTGTTGTTGTAGGAAAAATTCGCAAGTGGCAAGAACTGATCCTAAGAACCCAAAAACTCCACTTCACACACACAGAGCAATCCTCCAGTATATAAATAGTATGTTCGGACTACCCGTCCATCTGAGGTGAAATATTGTGCTCAACTCAACCCGAGTACCCAACTCATGATGTATGTTCCTCCAGAACCGTGATGTAAATTGTGTACCCCGGTTAGAGATGATAGATACCTCCATGCCATGAAGTCTGACAATCTCACAGATATAAACTCGAGCCAGCTGCTCGAAAGAATAAGTAGTCATCATCGGAATGAAATGGGCTGACTTGATCAGCCTATCCACAATCACCCAAACTTCATCAAACTTCCTCTGAGTTCGTGGAAGTCCAACAACAAAATTCATAGTGATCCTCTCCCATTTCCATTCCGGAATATCTAGCTTCTGAAACAAACCACCTGGTCGTTGATGCTCATACTTCACCTGCTGGAAATTCAGACACCGAACTACATACTCTACTATGTACTTCTTTATTCTCCTCCACCAATAATGTTACCTCAAGTCATCATACATATTCGCGAAACCCGAATAAATGGAGTACCACGAACTGTGAGCCTCTCGGAGGATCAACTCACGCAATCCATCTACATTGGGCACGCATAGCCTGCCCTGCATCCTTAAAGCACCATCATCTCCAATAGTGACCTCATTAGCATCACCGTGTTGAAACGTATCCCTAAGGAAAAGCATATAGGGGTCATCATATTGACGCTCCCTGATACGATCATATAGAGAAGACTGAGAGACCACAAAAGCCAACAATCGACTCGGCTTAGAAATAGCCAATTTAACGAACTGGTTGGCCAAGACATGAACATCCAACGCCAATGGCTTCTCTACTGCTGGTAGATATGCCAAGCTCCCAAACTCTCTGCATGGCGACTCAAGGCATCGGCCACCACACTGGCCTTCCCAGGATGGTACAAAATGGTGATATCATAATCCTTAAGCAGGTCCAACCACCTCCGCTGACGCAAGTTAAGATCCTTATGTTTGAACATATGCTGCAAACTCCAGTGATTGGTGTATATCTCACAAGGGACACCATACAAATAGTTCCCCCAAATCTTCAAGGCATGAACAATAGCTGCTAACTCAAAGTCGTGGACATGATAGTTCTTTTCATGCACCTTCAGTTGTCTGGACGCGTAGGCAATCACCCTACCGTCCTGCATCAATAGCGCGCCGAGGCCAATCCGCGAGGCATCACAATATACAGTATAAGTCTACGAACCTGTAGGCAATACCAATATTGGGGCCATAGTCAAAGTTGTCTTGAGCTTTTGAAAGCTCTCTTTACACTCATATGTCCACCTGAACGAAGTACCCCGCCAGGTCATCCTGGTCATAGGTGTTGTGATAGATGAGAAACCCTCTACAAATCGACAGTAATACTCCGCCAAACCAAGAAAACTCTGAATCTCCATAGCTGAGGATGGTCTGGGCCAACTTTGCACTGCTCCAACCTTCTTCACATCCACCTTGATCCCTTCACTCGACACTCATGACCCAAGAATGCCACAAAGACTAGCCAAAACTCACACTTTGAAAAATTTGCATATAACTTATTTTCTCTCAAGGTCTGGAGCACAGTCCTCAGGTGTTACTCATGATCCTCCCGAGTCTGGGAGTACACCAGAATGTCGTAAATAAACACAATGACAAAAGAGTCAAGATAGGGCTGGAACACACTGTGCATCAAGTGCATGAAGGCAGCTGGGGTGTTGGTCAAGCCAAATGACATTACAAGGAACTCATAGTGACTATATCGATTCCCAAAAGCAGACTTTGAGATATCTGGCTCCGGAATCATCAACTGATGATAGCCTGAACGTAAGTCAATATTGGAAAACACTCTAGCACCTTGTAATTGATCAAATAGGTCATCAATACAGGGAAATGGATATCTATTCTTCACCATAAATTTGTACAACTGGTGATAATCAATGCACATATGCATAGAACATCCTTCTTCTTCACAAACAAGACCGAAGCACCCCAAGGTGGCACAGTGGGCCGAATGAAGCCCTTATCAAGAAACTCTTGTAACTTCTCCTTCAACTCAGGAGGAGCCATACTATATGGAGGAATAGAGATGGGATAAGTGCCCGGCAACAAATCAATACCGAAGTCAATATCCCTGTCGGGCGGCATGCCCCGAAGATCCGATGGAAATACATATGGAAAATCCTTACTATTGGAACTGACTCAACTGTAGGGGTATCTATACTGACATCTCTCACATAAGCTAGATACGCGTCATACCCCTTCTCAACCATTCATTGAGCCTTTAGAAATGAAATAACTCTGATGGGAGTATAATTTAAGGTAGCTCTCCACTCTACCGTGGTAATCCTGGCATAGCCAGTGTCACAGCCTTGGCGTGACAATAAAAAATAGCATAATAGGGAAACAACCAGTCCATGCCCAAAATAATATCAAAATCTACCATATGAGCAATAATAAATCAGCTCTGGTCTCAATACCACTAAGAACAACCAAACACAACCAATACACACGGTCAAAAACAATATAATATCCCACAGGTGTAGACACATAAACAGGAGAACTCAAAGAATCACGGGATACTCCCAAATACAGACAAAAATAAGAGGACACATAGGAATAAGTGGATCCTGGATCAAATAAAACTGACGCATCTATATGACAGACCGGAACAATACATGTAATGACAGAGTCGAAAGTAACTACCTCTGTACAAGTAGGAAGATCATAATATCTGACCTGGCCTCCCCCTCTAGGGCGACCTTTACCTACCCCACCTCCACCTCGAGCTGGCTGAGCACGTGGAGTGGTAGTTGGTGCTGTAATCATAGCCTGAGGACCTGATGGAGCACACAGTACCTGAGTAGTCTGTGCAAGTGTTCCCCTCCTAAGTCTGGGCAATCCCTCACCATATGGCGAGTGTTGCCACACTGGAAATAAGCTCTCGAAGGGCGTGGCTGTTGTGGCTGGCTCGGGTCAGGTCGACTGGACTGACCGCTGAAAGCACCTCGTGCATGAGGTGCACTAGACACTAGTGGTACATAATAAGGCTCACGGGGCCTAAGAGGGGCCGGAATACCACTGGCGGCTAAAGGTGTTGAATAAACATGGTGACTCACATAGCCCCTACCATGACGAGTTGCAGCTAGGGCACGAGTACCATTATAAGTGCCAGGCTCTCGAGACCTCTTGGCCTCCTTCTCGTATCTCTCCCAAGCAAGTATGCCCTCCAATCTCCTGTCAATCCCCACAACCTGTTGGTATGCATTATCCATCTCCACCTCCCGGACCATGCTAATCCTGATACTGGGGTTGAACCGCTCAATACCGGCGAACCCTCTCTTGTACTGTAGCAACCAAGGCTGATGCATGTCTGGCCAAATCATTGAAGCGACCACATACTCTGACACAGTCATAAAACCCTAGCGCAACTGCTTAAACTCTGCGCGTCATGCATCTCTGAGACTTTTGGGAACATACTCCCTTAAGAACATATCCGAGAACGGAGTCCAAGTAAGTGTAGATGCCTCAGTCGGACTACCCAACTCTAAAGCACGCCACCACTGATAGGTTGCTCCTCTAAGCTGGAACGTAGTGAAAAAAAACCCACTCGACTCTGCTACACCCATAGTACGGAGGATACGAGGACACTCTTCAAGAAAACCCTGGGCATCCTCTAACGCCAATCCACTGAAAGTAGGTGGGTGGTACTTCTTGTTCCATCTCAAGCTTGAGCTGCTCCTCTTCAAAAACTACTGCCCTGCCCTCGGGCCGAACTGGGGCTACTGGCTGCACTGGTATGACCTCTGGAACCTGCTCGACCTAAAACCGCTGCTCTGGGGTGTGGGCGGCGGGGCGTATGTGCTCCTCCCCCAGCCTAAGATGTGGCAGGAGCAAGTGGAATCAACCCTGCCTGAGTTAGAGTACCGAACATGCTCGGGAACTATGCAAGGATCTCCTGAAGAGCTGGTGCAGTCATAAGCATCTCAGGTGCCTCCTCTCCAACTGGAGCTACTAGTGGCTACTCTGTAGCAGCTTGTGCGGGTGCTTTGGATGCAGCACGTGGACGTCCTCGGCCCGTACCCCGGCCCCGGCCTCTCGCGGCTCTAGCACGGGGCAGAGGTGCCTGGTCTTTTGATCTGCTGGTACGTGTCCTCACCATCCGTGAGAGAATAGAAGACAGAAGTTTAGAATTTCGAAGTCAACAATTTCGCACGACAAGGAATCAAAGAAGTGAAATTTTCCTAACAATTCCATAGCCTCCCGAATATAAGTACATGCATCTCCGTACCGATCCATGAGACTCTACTAAACATGCTTGTGACTTATAACACCTATGAACCTAGAGCTTTGATACCAACTTGTCACGACCCAATTTTTCCTCCGTAAAACGTCGTGACGGCACCTAGTCGCTACAACTAGGTAAGCCTAACAATTGCATAATAACATAATAAAAGCAGTATTTAACAACTAAACTTTAACAGATAACTATATACTAATAAAATATCGCTCAGCATGTACAAGTAAACTAGTACTCGAGTATAAACAATATTCCCAAAACTCGGTACTCACGAGTCATAAGCTCTAAGAATTTGTCTAACTGTTTCAATACATCAGTATCTAAAATAAATAAAGGAGGAAACAACATAAGGGATAAAAGGGGACTCCGAGGTCTGCGGACACTAGCATATATACCTTGAAGTCTCCAGAGAAGCAGCAAGTATGCAACTAATAGTGGGGATGGTATGAGGTACCTGGATCTGTACACAAAATATGTGTAGAAGAGTATCATGAGTACACTACAATGGTACCCAGTAAGTTCCAAGGCTAACCTCGATAGAGTAGTGACGAGGTCAGGCCCAGCCCCTACTGGGATATAATAATAAAGCAGAAGATATAACAACATGATGAAAGATTGAAAATTTAACAAAAATAATTCACGGAGAAATAACAACATAGCACATAGAAGTGAACAACAGGGGCGCTACTGAGATATCGTCTTGTAGTTCCAAAAGTAAATATACAGGGGATCTCCCGAGGTACCGCCTCGTAGTCCCAAAAGTAAATGTGTAGGGGGATCTCCCTAGGTACCACCTCGTAGTCCCAAAAGTAAATATGCAAGGTGATCTCCCGAGGTACCGCCTCGTAGTCCCAAAAGTAAACTCACAACTCCAAATCAATAGCAACAACAATTAACAATAGGAAATCCTACAATTTAAGACTAAATATCAGTGAAGGAAAAATAGGAAAGCTCAACTAAGCATGATGATAGATTGCAAAGAGGCATTTAAGACACGTAGACATGCGATATTAAGCTAAACAAGATAACTACACATGCTGGGATAACTCAGTAAAGATATAACATGTTACAACTCAATGTAAAACCGGATTTTTACAATAATTAGTCTGTGTACGCACTCGTCACCTCGCGTACACGACACTCACATATCATAGAAGTGCACAACAATATCAAATCCTAAGGCGATTTCCTCCACACAAGGTTAGGGGAGCCACTTACCTCGAGCCAAACTCAATCAATCAACAAGAATGCCTTTTTCTCAACAATAATCACAAATTCAAACTAATTTTTTAGGTCATGAAACACCAAAATCAACAAGATCATTTTCAAGCCTTTTCAAAGGTCAATAATGGTGATTTTTATAAGGTCCAATAACTCCTTTGTTCTTACTTCTTTTTACTGTCATGGGGTTGAAGAGATGAAACATGATGGGGCAGACAATACTAGGATGGGGTTGGGGAAGAAGACGAAGCAGGGGGGAGGGGGACGGGGAAGGTAGGAAACATTGGGGTTTGGGGTTACGGAAGAAGACACATGGTATATTTTTTCCTTTAATTTGAAAAGGAAATACTTAAAAAAGGGAAGAAAAAAAACTTAATTTCAGATGAATGTTTTAGTTTTCACGCACCTCTTTTATGTGTAATACACGTGTATGACACATGGTAAAAAAAGTGTGTAATTGACACACTTTTAAAAGTTTTAATGTGTTATACTATTCCCGTATTTAACAAAAGTGTAAGAAGAATTTAAGTATAAGGTCGATGGGTGAAGTATATATTTTGCCAAATGAGAACTCAATCTTGTCATTTATGATGTGTACTTTCTCAATTGTTTCAATGTGACCATGCTTAAATCTTCATCACATTTTATGTTTATGTGTGTTGCACTTGTCATCCCACGTAAATCATATAAAATTGTATATCAAAAGGATGAATTTATACGTATCTAACATTAACAAAACTAGAAAATATGAGATATAATTCCTTGAAGTTATATCAAACTTATGTAGCTAATGTCATGGAGGTGTATTTTCGTAATTTCTACGGATGTGCTCCTTTAACCACATTAATATTGCTAATTTTACAATTAACTTCAAGAGTTCAATCAAAGTTTATGTGAAAGTTTAAATTTTATCTTCATCGAATATTAATATTGCTAATCAACATTTCACTTAGGTTTCATACTTTCTAATAGGATACATGTGCTTTAATAATTTGTTATATGTGACCAACATAATAAGCTAAGATATAAATTAACTAAAAAATAGTAAAATATTTTGCTTTGTAACTTGGAGTATTAATTCAAGATGCAAAATTTATATGAGTTTTATTATGGTAATTGAAGACACATATTAAAATAAAATGTGATTGATCAAAATTTGAATTATTAAAAATATATTCTACTATGAATATGTTTGCTCTTTTGTTTCCTGACATTCTTTTACCTAGATGTGATTATTAAAAATGTGTCATGCATACCAATTGTCGTTGTATTGCACGGATGAACAAGGTTCTCCCTCTCAGTGAGAGTAATACTGTTGATTTAAAAGAAGCTCATATGCTAAGTAGGAAACTTGAAAAATAAACACAAACAAATCAAGACCAGTTAAAGAGATATGAATGTGTAGCATAACGCATAGACCGTTTAATGTAACGATCCGGTCTGTCGTTACGTAGAATCTGCATTATAATTACTGCTATTGTCTTGTTATAGGTTGGTTATAATGTTATTGATGTTAGAGTTGGTAGGCATGAAATCAGAATGACGGTATTGAGAGTTTAGTCATCCGGTCTCTATAAATAACCTTAAAGTTGGAAAAGTCAACTGAGAGTTGACTTATTAGTAAACGACCTCGGAATGTGGATTTTATGGCTCGAATAGCTTCGTTAGGTGAATTGGAACTTAGGAGTGTGTTCAGAATAATTTTGGGATGTCTGATGTAGGATTAGGCTTGAATTGACGAAAGTTAGTTTTTGGCGATTTTCGGTCGGCAGTGGAAAATAGGCTATCGGGGTCGGAATGGAATTCCAACAGTTGGAACAGGTTCATAATGTCATTTTGGATATGTCTGCAAAATTTCAGGTCAATCGGAGTTGTTTTGGATAGTTTCGGCATCGTTGATGAATTTTAGAAATTTCAAAGTTCTTAGGCTTGAATCCGCTGTGATTTTGGTGTTTTGATGTTAGTTTTGGTGTTCCGAGGGTGCAACTAAGTTTAAATGATCATATGTGACGTGTTAGTATGTTTGGTTGGGGTATGAGGGGCTCGGGATTGATTTCGAATGGTTAACGGAAAGTTCGGAGGTGGAAATTGCAGCAAAAAGCTGCTGGTGTGGAATCACAGTGTTTTCCACACCTGCGGAAGATTGATCGCAGGTGCGGGCCCGCAGGAGCGGACCAAGCTCCGCAGGTGCGGGAAGGTCGCAGGTGCGGTTAGGGGACCGCAAGTGCGAGAAAGGGGCCGCAGGCGCGGAACCCCTGGGCTGAAAATATAAAAAATAAATCCTCCGCGACCATAACCTATTTTAACACCATTTTTGAACAGGAAAAGAGCTTGGAGGCGATTTTGAAGAGGGGAAATCAGTGTTCTTCATAGAGGTAAGTATTTTGGATATTAAAACTCGTGTATACGTGATTAAGGAACATAATCTCAGTGTTAAAATCATGAAAATCAGTAGAAAAATGGGAAGTTAGGGCTTGAGATTTTGAGACCTTTAGGGGTCGATTTGAGGGGTCAAACGGACTCCGATTTTAGCGTTCTTTATATGTAAGGACTCAGGAGATGACGAAGAACATTTTGGTATAAGAATTTCTGAGTTCCGTCATGCAGGCCCGGAGGTCGGGTTTTGACCGATTTCGGGTTTTATGCTTAAAATCGATATTTTTCAACTGGAATTCATTCCTTAAGCATAATTTGATGATAAAGGTCTGATCTTTATAGATTTTGGAGCATTCGGAGGTGGATTCGAGAGGCAAGCGTATTGCGGAATAGTTTCCGGGCTAGTTTGAGATAAGTAATGTCTTTAAATCCTGTCCTGAGGGTATGAAACCCCGGACTATGCACCTTTTCACGGGTTTTGGAATGCAAAGGTTAAAACTTTGGAGCTATATTCCCTATTTAGGCGACTATTGAGTTGCTAAATCGACTTTTAAGCCTATGCTTAATTAGTAATTATATATTACGATATGTTTTGGGCTGTAAGCCATGTTTGGGGCCTAGTGCCGACTTGTTTACCCCTTGGGGGTTGTGTTTACTATATTTTCCTCACTGATATGTTATGATTTTACACTTAGTCTTTTTCTGTGAAAATTGTTTTGACACTCAGAGTATTTGGATACTATTTCTTGAAAATGAAACACTGTTTTGGGTCGAGAACCCGGTATGTTATGGCCTAAGGGAAAATCGAGAGTGCCTGACTGAGTGAGGCTTTCAGGCCTATATTGTGAGAGGCTTTCAAGCCTATATTGTGAGAGGCTTTCAGGCATATATTATGAGAGGCTTTCATGCCTATGTTGTGAGAGGCTTTCATGACTATGTTGTTATAGCGCTTGGGCTGTAGGAGCCTCTCCGGAGTCTGTACACACCCCCAGTGAGCGCAGGTACCTACTGAGTGATGATGATTGCCCGCGGGGCTGACACTGAGTGATTGTGAGGATGCCTGATGGGCTGATACAGAGTGATTGTGAGAATGCCTAATGGGCAATGGTTACGAGAAATGATTTTGGCCTGAGGGGCAGTTTTATGAAAATAATTTTTACTGAGTTTTTGAACTATAAACCACTTGTTTTCAAACTGGTTCTTATTGAGGATTTTACTGAGATGTATTGATATTATACTTGTTTCAGGATTTTCTAGAAATTGGTTTTCAAACTTATGTAATTGCTGTATACTTTTGGAGACGTGATGTTTTACTGTTTTTGTGAATTGGTGTATCTGTACTGTGTGTTTTATATTTCTCAGACTGTGATTTATTTTCATTACTACTGAGTTGACATACTCATAAAGACTCCTTGTGCCTCTCTGCACAGATCCAGATACCGATTTGGAGCAGTAGCTGCCTTGTTCGTTAGCAGCAGTTCACGGGATTTCGACGTAGTTGTCCAGCGTCCACAGCTTCTCCAATTCTCTTCCTTGATTAGTATTAGAAATTGATTCATAGACATTTATTATGACATTAGCAAAGTTAGGTTTATTTCTTTTTAGATGCTCATGATCATTGACTCCAGTCTTGGAAGGTTTTGTTTAGACGATTATTGGAGCGTTAAGATTTAAATAAATTATTTTATTGCTATGCTTGCTGCTTATCATTGTATTGTGAACTATTATAAAAGAATCAATGCGTAGTAAAGTGATGGTTGGCTAGCCTAGTTCCACGATAGACGTCATCACAATTGAGATCGTGACATTTAAATGAGTGTCAATGTCATCCAAAGTACTGAAAATTACAACATAAAAGGAGGAATTAGCATATCCCAAAGTAATACTATCACCGTCTGAATTTTTATGATAATGTTTAATTGGGCAGGAGTTTAGAAAAGAAAAAAAAAATTGTGCTCCTAAATTGTTGGAGGACTCTAGTTTTCTAGAGGCAACCGATTGATATAAAATCTACAAAACCTAATTAGTAGATCGATGCATATAAAAAGTTACTTTTCTTCCAAAACTCGACGACGGACCTTGGCCCTATACGTTTGTCACTGACGGCTATATCTCCATGCATCGCAGACCCTAAGCTTGCGTAATCTAAGAATGGAACACATAATGTTAATTTCACAAAGCCATGAAACAAAAACTACACGTAATACACCACATGAGGTATCAAGAATAGAAACAAAACCTAAGAATGATATATCTGCAAAAACGATATATCAGGTAATACCAACATATAACATATAAATCATAGAAAGTAGTAAAACAAGACTACACAACCGAAGTTATTAACTAAAACTTCAAATCATATGGTATCGACAAAGTAAAATGGTTGAGAAAGTAGCCATATGTATTCTTTTCATTGTTAAGATTCTTTCATATTGTGAAGTAGATTTTTATTTGTTTACTTGAATACGAACATGAGTCTTACTATACACCGTCGTAATATGTGCTTTGTGCTTTTAATATAGTTTATATTAGATATAGACAGTAGCGAAACTAGAAATTTTTTCAAGGGAATTCAAACTTGAAAGAAGTGGGAAAAAAATTCCCGATAAAGAGTGTTCAATATGTGTTATATACCTCTAAAACGTATTATATTTTACCTATATATACAGTGCAATTTTTCGATAAAGGATAGTCAGTTGAACACCCTTATGACCATGCGGCTTCACCACCGGATATAGATAAATAGATAGACTTATGGAAAATCATATGTGTTTGAATTTGATTTTAGAAAAGGAATTTTTACATTCCTATACCATATATGAAACCTTATTACCCTTCATGTTTAAGATTTGATTTAATTATACTTAGTATACCAAATTACCAAATCTATACCATAATTAATTTAGGAGTATAATTAATGGGCAGTTTTTTACTCCTTAATTAAAGAGGTATAATTAATGGGCAGATTTTTACTCCTTAATTAAAGGTGTCCATATATCCCACGTTTCTCTCTCCCCATCATTCGTAACCAGCCGTTTTCCCCTCCCCTTTCTTCCTCTTCTCCCTTCCTTCTTCTTCAAATTATAGAATTCAGACCTTCGAGATTCAACAAGTCGAAATTGCTACATTCTGTTCTTCATCGTTTTCAGAAATTGGCGATCATATATATGTTCTTCATCTTTTCTTCTCTCAAATCCACCATTGACAACCATTAAAAAGCTTGAAAGCTTGAATTCAAATTTGGGTTTTCAAAAATCATTATTTGTTTGGATTGGGTGTTGTTGAAAATAATCGGGAATATGGTTTGGAGTTTATATCTCAATTTTGAGGGTTTTTGGTGAAGATGGGACTTGGTTTTGACTGAATTTCAAATTGAATCTCGAAGAAGAAGAAGACATATTACAGAAATTGTAGATAAATTGTAGTTAAATTGTAGTTAAATTGTGGTTAAATTGTAGAGAAATTAAAGTTAAATTGTAGATTGTGTCCAGAATGTAGTTAATGTATAGTTTTTTTGTAGACAAATTGTATTCTAAACATCATAATAACTACATTTAATATAACTACAAAATTTTCTATTCATCTACAAAAATTCTACAAAAAAACTAAAAATAAACTACAAAGTCAAACAGATCTCAATATCGTATCACCCAATTCTCATTCGATTGTAGTTTAATTGGGATTTTCGACATAATTGCGTTTTTTGCAAAAGATTTGTAGAAGTTTTAGTCATTTTTAATTTGTGAAAACAAAAAACAAAGCATCTACAATCAAAATACAAATAATCTACAATTTATCTACAAAATATCTACAAACTGGGTACATTGAATAGAAAGAGACGAAAATTAATACAACGTGATTTGCGTTTGAAAATTTCTGAAAGAATCTTTAATTCCCCAATATTAGCGCACCTAAATAAGGAATTTTAATACTACAATGATTCCTTATTTAATGAAATATCTGAAAGAATATTTACTTCCTTAATTTTAGCGCCTAAATAGGAAGATTATATCTACTAAGATTCTGTATTTAATGCATTGTATTTGTTTTGTAAAAAAACTATTAACAGGGCGGGTAATTTTCAAATCATGAACATATTTAGTAATATAGTTTCCTATATGGTATAGGAACGAAAAAGTCCCTTTAGAAAAAGAACTCCTCTTTCCTCTTTCTTATGTCATAAAGCAAAAGGTATGGGTGTTCATGGTTCGGTTTGAATCGATTTTTCTCTAAAAAGAAACCAAACCAAGTAAGTCGGTTTTTCAAATATTAGAACCAAACCAAACCAATTAAGTCGGTTTTTTCTCGATTCGGTTTATGTCAGTTTTTCGGTTTTTTCGATTATTTGTCGGTTTTTTCTTAAATATAAGACATACACTACCAAACACATATTCCGACGCACATTTTTAACGTGACACTATCAAATCAATTGCCCTTTGAGAAATCTTTTATTTACTAAAATATCTTGATGATCATTGAATTAAATAGTGATGAATAATTTAAGGACTCAATTTAAAACCAAACCAAATTTGATCGGTTTTTAAAATTCAAAACCATAACCAAACCAAACCAAAAAGTATCGGTCTTTTTGATCGGTTTGATTTGATTTTCGGTTTAATTCAGTTTTTCGGGGTTTTATGAACACCCCTAGCAAAAGGTATTTACAAAATTTACATAACACCAGTTCTTGCAAATTAACACCTTTAACATACAATAATAAATTTGGAGCCGGACATATTCGAAAATAATGAATTTTATAGATTAGGGGTGGACATTCGGTACTTCGGTTCGGTATTCGGTTTATTAATTGTGTATACCAAATATCATACCAAAATATTTCGGTACAGTTCGGTATTTCTTATTTTGGTTCGGTACGGTTTCGGTTTAAACCAAATCTATGTTACGAGGCTTCTGCTTATTCAAATGTGTAGCTCTTCGACTTTTGAAACCAATACAACTTGTATTAAACTGAAAATGGCTAGTGAATCTGTTTGTTAAATGGTCTTTATCGAAATAATGTTAGCTAAATATTCAAATTGAAATAGAAGTAACTATCTTTCTTTTTAATTTAAAGTTTGCAAATAAGTCATCGAAAAGGAAACCTTTTCTATTGATTCTAAATATTTTTCTACTAAGAGTTTAAGATATCAATTTCACTTTTTTTGTTATATTAGTAGTAGTACGAGAAATAATAAATTAATAGATATTTTGGACTTTTGGTGTGTGGAAGGTTATTGTGCAAAAAAAATTTAAAAAAAAGTTGGGCTTGGACTATACTATTTCCAAAATTCTAATACCATATACCGAACCGAATTAGTGAAATACTGAAATTTTCGTACCGAAATAAACCAAAATACCGAAAAAACTGAAACCGAAATACCAAATTAATTCGGTTCGGTTTGAAATTCGATTTTTCGGATTTTATGCCCATCCCTATTATAGATGATTTTTTAATTGTTATTTTATTACAGTAAAATTGTCAATTCTTTTTTTTGCAAGAAGGATCACTCAATTTTATCTAAATATAACAAAATCACTAAACTATTCCAACCATGTTACCTTTTTATTTCATTTTATAAGATGCTATTTAAATGATCATAAACTTTAAGATAAATAAATACTATTGATAAGAGAAGAAAAAATAGAATAATAATGAAACAAATGTATAAAAACAGGGAATGAGTTATTTTAAATTTTCCTGTTAAAAAATGTAAAAACCAGCTCATCAAACGAATTGAACACATGCGTTATCATAATAAAAAAGCACAATTAAGATCTCAACAACAAATTTTCATATTTTTTTTTAATCAAAACAGTTTCTTTCCCCAAATCGAACAACTTTTCCCCCCCAAATCACCTGGAAAACCCTAGAAATCTCAAATTTTGATCTGATTTGGTGGCTATTATCGTAAAATTGGATCATTTTTGATTAGCAGCCATGCCAGTGGCGGCTTCAGCAATATACTTTTTGAATCTTCGTGGCGATGTACTTATTAACCGCCTCTATCGCGATGATGTTGGGTATATTCTCATTTTTTGGCCCAATTTTAGTTGTTTTTTTGACCCATTTCAAGTATAGAGTTATTTTAAGAGAATTAATTGTTGATTTTTGAATTTTGATGAATAAATTAGAGTTGCTGCTCGAAGGTTTTTGTAATGTATGGTGCTGTTAGCTCAATGTTGGAACCTTTTTTCATTGTTTGTATTGCTGTATAAGAAAAATTAATACGATGTAAAATTTTGCCTAACTGCAAGTACTGCTTCTTGTGTAAAATTTTGCAATGCTATAGCAAACTTTTTTTACAACTCTGACCATGTTTAAATTTTGGTTTAGCTGCATAACTAATGTAATATCTGTATTTTTGGTACAAACTCACTTCACTGAAGTCATAACTGACTACATTTCTCTGTTATGTTTCTCATTTAACTATAAACCTTTTTTAATTTTATCAGAGGGAATATGGTAGATGCTTTCCGGATGCATATAATGCAGTCAAAAGAACTTGGTACATGTCCTGTCCGGCAGATTGGAGGCTGCTCTTTCTTGTACATGAGAATTAGCAATGTCTATATTGTGATTGTTGTTAGCAGCAATGCAAATGTTGCATGTGCATTCAAGTTCGTTGTTGAGGTAACTCTCCTCTTGCTTATCAGAATCTTACTTGTGCACTGATTGATGATTCCAGTCTAAGCACTGCTGTTTATTTGTTGCCAGGAAAGCTTTCGTCTTATCTTTTTTCTCTTTTTATTTTATTTTTAGGGGGGGGGGGTGGTGGTGGTTAAGTGGAGAAGGTACATTTTTGCACTCTGAACATCCGGTTTTTGCTTTTAAGTTGCAGACGAGAAGTATTTTGTTGGGTAATTTGGAGTTGTGCTATGTTTTCTTTTAGGTTCACTAAAGTGACAAATAGTAGTCTTTGGTTGCTATTAAAAGGAAACCTTTTCCAAATGAGCAGTTTTATATATTTGTCTTATGGGATAAAGTTCTGCATATCCACAGTCAGATTTTTAAAATCTTAGTGAATAGCAGCCCGTGTGTTTTTCTGGGTACTTGAAGGGATTGAGACAGGGGGATCCGTTACATCTCATGCTTTTCATTCAGGTAATGGAAGCCTTGAGCAGAATGATGGATAGAGAAGTGGGAGGTGGTTTCCTGAGGGGCAACACTCATTGAGGTTCCATAACGAGAAGTAGACATCACTTTAGTTCTGTGATGCAGACACTAACCGGCTGAGTTATTAGGTAGATTCTTATGTGGTTCCAGGTAGTTAGGAAGTGTAAGATCATTTTGATAGGTGATGTGGTGATATTGAAGATCTAGCACAACCGCTCAATTGCGGGGTTGGAGCTCTTCCAACTGCTTATCTCAATTTACCTTTGGGTGCTCCCATCAAAGACCAACTGTAAGGAACTCGGTGATTGAGAGAGTTGAGGGAAGGCTAGCAGGCCGACAAAAGAGGTACCTTCCCAAAGGGGGGAAAAAAGTACCAATATAAGAGCACTATGTCGAGCATTCCTACGTACTTCATGTATTTGCTTAATGCACTAGCCAATATCTTAGGTAAATTGGGAAGGTTTTGTAGGAACTTTCTATGGGATTCAACAATGGGGAGAGGAAGTTCCACTAAGTAAGGTGGGAGGATGTTATGTCTCCAACGGAATTTGGGGACTGGGGGTCTAGGGGTGAAACATCGCTTAGTTTTCAATAAGGCTCTAAGGATATTGGTTATGGAGATTCTCTATGGAGGGAGGTGATCGCGGACAGGTATGGAGTAGTGGAATGGGGATGGAGGACTAAAAATATCACATTTCTTGTGAGTGTGGACTTTGGAAGAATATTATGTGGGGATGGAAGATTTCTTCGGCAACATAACTTTCAAGGTTGGGGATGGCAGTTAAATCAGCTTTGAGTCACAGGTGGTGCAGAGAAGAGATTTTGAAATTCACATTTCCGAACATTTACAGCTTCTCAAGCCAGAAGGAGCCGATAGTACGACTTCAAGACTGGGAAGTTGATGAATTCCAAGGTCTAGTTGAAATGCTTTACAGCTAAGTACATCACACATTATTCAATGGAGATGAAGAGTAGGAAGCGATGAATTGTCTTCACTGAAGTCATATCATAAACTCTTAGTGAGGGAAGAATCGAGTTTTCTGCAATTATCGGTTTGGAATTTCCATGCACCAAGAAAGGTGTGCTTTTTTACTTGATTGGCAGTGTGAGGAGCAATCCTGAGAGCCGAAAATTTTAGTAAAGGGAGGATTGCATACGTTTGTTAGTGTTTTATGCGCAAATTAGGTGAAGATGTTGATCTCCTCCTCCTACATTGTCAAGTTGATACTCGCCCGTGCTGTGAGATGTTGAGATGCTTCAGGATGCAATGAGCACAGTAAAGGATGCACTCGCTAGATGGACTTTTAGAAGGAGAATTCTGAGAGCTTGGAACTTGTGCCATTGACACTCATCTGGGTCTTGTGGATGGAGAGATATATAAGAGCTTTTGAAGGGGCAGCGAACAAAGATGTATATTTGAAGAATAGCCTCTTTTTCCTTGTTTCATTTTGGGGCACCGCACTCATTGAGCTCCAGTTTGTATAGAAGATTTGGTGTTGTTCATAGAAAATCATATTATGTTGTAGATTCTCTATTTTTTGGTATACTGCTTGTATCCAACAACAACAACAACAACAACAACAACAATCCCAGTTTGATCCCAACATGTGGGGTATACTGCTTGTAACCCATTATTAAAATAAAAAAAATTGCCTTATCAAAAATTGTATTTGTCTTTTGGATAAGTAGCATTTCAGTACCGATATTGTTTCCAATGCTTTAGTTATATAGAATTAGTGGACCTTTCCTTAAATGTACTAATACAATCTGTCTTATAAAGGAGCATTTATGGTACTCCATAAGAAATGGAGGTTAGAAACATAATGGCATAACCATGACTTTATTGCCTAAATGTATTTTTCTGTTTGTTGTTCCATAAGTGATTCGTTTTTACCACAAGATTAATAGAACTGCAATCTCCAATTCTCTCGCAGGCTGTTACATTATTCAAATCATATTTTGGTGGTGCCTTTGATGAAGATGCCATTCGTAATAACTTTGTTTTGATTTATGAGCTATTGGACGGTAAGCCTTTCATAATTATTTAGTTTCTGTCAGTTTTTATGATCTGGGTTTGGCAAACGAAAACCTTTTTTATGGAATAACCTTTTATGTGCATAATAGTAACTGATTTTTTTCTTTGTCTGTATACAAACACAGAAATTATGGACTTCGGTTATCCGCAAAATCTTTCACCTGAAATCTTGAAACTCTATATTACTCAGGAAGGTGTTCGGTCATCCTTCTCATCCAAGGTTAGTAATTTTACGTGCTTGCTTCCATATTATGACCAAAGTGGTTTGAAAAGTAGATTGAGATTAATCTTTCTGTTTGATTTACATTTATAAAATTCATTCTTGAGATATATCATGGCAATGAGAGAAAAGAGGAATTTTGAGTATAATATCTATCCCTTTCTCCCTTCACAATTGCACACAATCCTGCAGCATGTAGATAAGCCAGTTCCAAATGCAACATTACAAGTTACTGGTGCGGTTGGTTGGCGCAGGGAGGGGCTTCATTATAAGAAGAATGAGGTGGTTTATTTGCTATCTTTCTTAATCTCTTAGATCTTTTATCTTCCCAAGTATACCTGGGTTTTTGATGAAACCTTATATATTCAACAGGTGTTTCTGGATATTGTGGAAAGTGTTAATCTCCTTATGTCTTCGAAAGGTATGAAGTTTTGTAGTTTGGTGGATGCTTTTTTCATTCTTATCTTATTTTTCTTCCATATTTGGTTCTTGATTGATATATAACATTTGCAGGTAGCGTCCTCCGTTGTGATGTAACTGGGAAAATTCTCATGAAATGCTTCCTTTCTGGAATGCCCGATCTGAAGTTGGGCTTAAATGATAAAATTGGTCTTGAGAAAGAGTCACAGCTCAAGTCCCGTCCTACTAAGAGGTAGTGTCTGCATAATTGTGTGTTTCATCCGTTGTGATTATGTCAGTCTGACATACCTTGTTGAGCTAGTTGTTTCAGGAAAGGTCACTTGAATGTTTGTGAACTCTAGGTTACTATATTCTTTCCTTTTCTTTCCTGGAGAGTTTTATTCTTTTAGTTCTTCAAAGTCTAAACTTGATCTCCTCAACCACGAACCAATTGAACTTTTTCTTTCCCTGTCATAGCACCTCGTCGTGGAAAGAACATTAATGCTAAAAAATGGAACGAGGGATGAGTAGCCTTAGGGAATTAATAGCAACCTTCTGAAACTGGTAGGTCTGTGCATCGTCCGCTAACAGTAGGTTTAGATGTTCAGCATTTTTCTTCTGAGTAATAATCGTGTATTATGAGATCGGTAATATATCTTTATAGGTGAGACATACACTACCTAACCTACATCGTATGTTATGGTATCCTCTTGAATATTTCAGAAAAGAATAAATGCTTTTGAATGGAAGAAAGAGGCTTCTACTACTTGTAAAATGTGCTACTTTCTACATATAACTGTTTCACGATTCCTAAGATTTGAAAGCTATAGTACATAGACGTAGTAATAGTTATTGCCTGAGAATTTGGCAGTTCTATTGCATTAAATGAAAGTGGGATTTCTGGTGGATTATAGGATCTTACAAGTATAGAGCATCTATTTTTGCAGGTGCCTTTGAGTATGCGTTTGTAAATTTTCAAAGGGTTACCTGATATCAGTTAACCCGGTATAACCTTAAAAAGTGAAGATAACAGTTCACTTCATGCCATTCTGCTTCTTTCAGTTGGTTCTCCATTTTCTGCAGTTTTGTAATGCTAACCGTCTTCAGGCTTTGTGATTGTCTAGCTGCATGGACTCCATATTAGTTTCAACGGCTGCATGTTTAGATTGTTTTTTCTGTTTCTAACATGGTATATTTCTATGCCGCACGGTGCAGCGGTAAAACGATTGAGCTCGATGACGTTACTTTCCACCAGTGTGTAAATTTGACAAGATTCAACTCAGAAAAGACTGTCAGCTTTGTACCGCCTGATGGTGAATTTGAATTGATGAAGTAAGTTCGTATTTCCTTATGTTCATCGTTGTTTTTTGGGCGCTGTTTTTTGTTCTCTTCTCAAAGCAGAAGGCTGAACTGCAGTTCTTCATTTGTTCTAGTAGTAAAATTCTGAACGTCCTTGAAGTGTTGCTTCATGTCAAATTAGATTAATAGTACCATAACTATGGCAGCACAACTATGAAATGTCTGTCCCAGAAATTGTTTTCGGTATGTCGTGGTAAGAAGTCCGTTATTGTTGTTACTATTATTATTAATATTGTTTTTCTTAGTAAGGGGGGGTCCCACCCAGTTTGTGAGCACCATGACTAATCCACCAGCCCGAAGGAAAGAAAAGTGTCCAAGAAGGAAATAAAGTATATGGTAGCTTGAATTCTTTCCGTAAGAGTTAGCACTCTTTTGCTAGAACAAGATTTTCTTCTCCTATAAATAGGAGGCTTCCTTACCCCAATGCATCAATATTTGTGATAATAAGAATCTCTACAATTCTCTCTCTATATCCTTCCATCTCCTTCTATTATTTTATAACAAATTTCTTTTTTAGACACCTCGTAGAATATTTTAATTATTCTGCAAAAGTCAATATTTATATGCCTTTCACAACTGCAAAGAATTTAAGTTTAAATCATGATTTGATCTTTTCACTGCGAAATATACACTCAGGGATTTTAAAGTGCATTTAGTATCTTCTTTTGCTATTACCAAGATAATTGAAACTCAAACCGCTCTGATTTTGTTTAAAACTGAATGTCTTGGTTTCTAATATTTGGTGTCTCAAATTAATGTCTTTTTCTCCTAAAAATGGAATATTTACTTCTAGTTTTATGCATTCAAGAACTTGATGGGTCCTGTTATCTACATTCCAATATCCCAACAGATCAAAAGTATTTTTTCTCCTCCTATTGCTGCCAATCTGTTCATGTCCCCACTCGTAAGTAATCATTTGTGTTCCAAACTCTAAATAAGTTGGGAAAAGTTAAAAGTATTATATAACAGCTTGAAAATTCTAACAGAATATTCAATTTGAGAGATTTATATGAAAAAAATCCTTTCTATCTCTGAGCAATTTAAATCGAAATAGTGTAACCTTTTAAGGTGATGAGCAAGTCTCCACTCTGTAGGCTAGATATATCATCTACATATTTTTGATCATTTAGGAAGTTATGACCAGTCTATAAAGATTGTGTCTGGGCTTTTAGGCTCAAAATATATAGGCACCTTGATTTGGAAGAAGTTGCAGATTATACTCATATTCATGGCCATACTCTTATATAATAACACCTGAAATTTGTTTATCTTCAGGTACCGTATTACTGAAGGAGTAAATCTTCCTTTCCGGGTATTACCAACTATCAAGGAATTAGGTCGTACACGCATGGAAGTGAATGTTAAGGTTTGATATGGAATGTATTTCAATTCGAAGCATCTGTCTTATTTGATTTACTGTTGCTAACCTTGTGTTGTTTTTCAGGTTAAGAGTGTGTTTGGTGCAAAAATGTTTGCTCTGGGAGTTGTCATTAAAATTCCAGTGCCGAAGCAAACTGCAAAAACAAGCTTCCAGGTGACATCGGGGAGAGCAAAGTATAATCCAGCCATTGACTGTTTGGTGTGGAAGTGAGTATTCAATGGCTTAATCATGGTTGGCATAATTTTTTACCTCCATTTGATTTATTTCTTGAAGATATGGCAAAACCTTCTTTTTCATCTGACTCACCTTTAGACCAGATACCTTTGCAAATTTGACATATACTATTGAAACTTGATTAATCTGTCTGTTTCTTCAATTAAAAAGCTTGATGTCTTTGGTTTTTATTTATTTATGGAATCCTCCTCTTTATCACTAGCAAATAAAATTTACATGGAGGTTTCGGTGTTCCTTACCTCAAGAAATGGGGGATTGAAGGGGGTTCTAAGGTTTCGTGTATCAGAATTCAGACACTATAAAGGGAAGGACATCTTTGTTCGTCAATTAAAAATCCTTTTAAGGATGTACCCCATTACAGATGAATCAATTTATTGTGAAAATACTGAAATGAGCCGATTTGGATTAGTCTTACCTTGTATAGAAACTGGGATAATATTTTGTATGCAGGTTTTCTGTAGATTCTGGTAAATTCATCTTCTAGCACATCTGACTTGATTGGCTTGCCTTTTGCATGGCTGAGTGGTCTGAATTGCATACTTTTTTTTAATAACCTAGAAGCTCTCGATGGCCAGTGTCGCACGGTTCGAAACTCGGTGGATAATGGGCCCACCCCTCTACCTTCTCCATTTGAATACTTGGCTTTATCAAAGCTATGACGTGCTTCTAAACCAAGCATCCCGAGGTGTGCCCTTACTACTAGGCCAAAGTCCTGGAGGCCTGAACCACATACTTTCTTAAGTTGCTATAGGTGATCTCACAGATGTTATTGTGTCTTTAGCCATAATTGTTTATTATTGAGCTGGTGTTTATGGAATCGGGAGTCAAATCTCAATATATTAGTCTGCTCAGTAATCAACATAGTTGTATCCATTAGTTGCTTCTGGAAAATCCCCGAGATGGAGCTTCAGATTTCGCCAGCATGTCATTTTTGCCAACTTGGAATGAAAGGAATTGTGACTTAGAAAAAAGAATGGAATGAAAGGAATTGAAGGATATTTCAATGGATTGAAAAAAATAGAACTAAGAAATATAAAGAGTTTGTTCTCTTGTGCCTTTGGTGTAAAGAGGATACGCTTTGTAGACATAATCGCGTAGGGTTGTTAGGAGGTGAAAAATAGATAATCGCGTAGGGTTGTTAGGAGGTGAAAAATAGCCTAAATGTCCATATTGTATATATTTATGGCATCGGCCTGTTGGGTTATTAATGAAATCATTCTGACTTGTGCGGTCCTTCAACCGAATTATGCATAGAAATTCACAGCTCTTTCATCACTTCAAATTCTCCCACCAGCAGAATTTCTTGGATCATCCTAGCAACCTTTTTTTCTTCTGAAAATGCACCCTAGCAACATTCATAGTCACTTAATTAAACTTGACAGATCTGTTTCTATTACTAACCGATTAAAAGATCTGTTTTTATTACTACCTGCTACTTGGTGTTGTCAAAACTAAAAGAACAGAGAAGCGCCACAGTTTTAATAGGGCTTATAGCGCGAAACGCAATTAGAGCGCTGAGAAATCTAGTACATGTTTGTGTATGTATAATGCAAAAATAAAAAAGAAAAAAAAATTAAAAATCTAAAAAACACAAACAATAATTATTTGGACGGGGAGATATTCTCGTACATATTAATCTGTAAGTTTCCACATCTGATCTCTTTGTTTTTCACCGTGTTATTGTGTTTGGGAATGACTACACAATTAAGGAGCTTGTTTTCCGAAACTCTTCGTCTCTAGATAATAATGCACGGTCAGTACTGCTCAATTGCTTGAAAATCCCTGTGCTGTTTTTTTCCTTCCGAATTCTTTCTTCTATATTATGCTTATATTTCAATATATATACGACTTCAGATTTCCAGGTCATTGTCGAGCATACAAGTGTGTTTACTTTCATTTTTCTCTGTATCTAGGAGTTTATTGTTAATACAACATAATTATACAATGATCATGTTCTATTTTTGTCAGTAGGCACTTATCTGTTTATTCTGCATTCTTCTGCATTAAATCTAATTTTTTCGAGAATAGAATTTTCAATATGGACAATGTGATGCAGGATAAGAAAATTTCCGGGGCAAACTGAGTCGACATTGAGTGCTGAGGTTGAGTTGATTTCGACAATTACAGAGAAGAAGTCCTTGACTCGGCCGCCAATTCAGATGGAATTTCAGGTAAATATTTGCCCTCCACATGATAACTGTGTTCCTCTACAGTTCGTATTTTGGCATGATAACTTGTTTTATTGTGGTTTATTCTATTTGTTCGAGAGTTCATTACCATTTCCTTGTTTGATGCAGGTTCCCATGTTTACAGCATCTGGACTGCGCGTTCGGTTTCTCAAGGTATGTTTGGCAAAATTACAATTCAATAGTACTTTTCTTTGGTATGAAATTCAGCTTCATGTGGTTAGCTCTGTGCAGGTGTGGGAGAAGAGTGGCTACAACACAGTTGAATGGGTTCGTTACATCACTAAAGCTGGTTCATATGAGATAAGGTGCTAAGATAAAACAGCTCATGTGAGTTTGAGGCAGCTGTAGATTAATGCCCCGTGTAAAAGTAATCTGTTCGAAGGATGCAATCATACCAGCACTTACGCACCAGATTCTATACTTTAAATGTGCTTGGGCGAGTATAGTACTAGGATGGATGACCTTTGGAGAATTCTCGGCTTCCGTCCCTTTGCTGACTTCGACTAGTTTGGGATTGAGGCTGAGCTTGATCATTTTTTCTAATTTATTTGTTGTGGTGAGTTCTTTATGAGGACTAAAAAGAAGCCTTTAGTTAAAACTGGCATAGTCCTGTTGTTTCTATTGTTGGTTTGTTTGATATAGTTCCCCACACAAAGTACTATATATCATGTCTGGTTCCTGGAAATGAATTAGAAGCTGTTGTTAGTAATTTGGTGCTGCAGCCACAATTTCTTCCCATCATTTTTTCTTTATCTTATTATGTTTACGGAGCAACTTTTAACCTTCCATTAATTGAAATTTGTTTTATTGGTTCAATCATCTATGATTATCATAGATTATTGGACTCTCTGTATTTTCTTAATGAATCTTATTTCGGTTTTATTTATTCAATTATTTGGAGGTATGTGATGTTAAAATCTTAGAACTGTAACCTTCAAAATGATTTAGTAGGCGTTTGGACATAAGAATTGTAAAATTCTAAAAATTTGTGAAAAAGTTTTTCAAGTGAAAATGGTAATTGAAATTTAGTAGGCGTTTGGCCATGCATTCCATTTTTTTTTTGGAATTTAGAATTTCAATTAAAGATGAAGTTTGTGTTTGGTTATTATTTTTGCAACATATTTGGATGCCTTTTAAAAAAAAATCATGAAACATGATTTATACCCCACAACTTGTAAAATATATCAAAATTACCCCAATTTGATTATCCTACTTGAAATAAACAATCAAAATACTATTGTTCAACACAGAAGATACAAAATCAATATCAGAATTTCTAATTCTACTAACACACAGAGAAGGAATTTAAGCAAAAAACAACATGAATATGAACAAGTTCTTCTTTAATATCGGGGTATATCAAGAATTCAATTAAACTTACTTATTTTAAAAGATAAAATAAAAACAAAAATGGATTAATTGCTTGCTTGCATCACCAAGAATTTTAAAAGACCTACGCGTTTTGTGTTTCTGTGGGTAGTTGTAGGTTAATAGTTGCTGGGATTATTGTATAAATTTTAAAAGTATAGGGTAAATTTTTAAAATAAAAAACTAGTGAAAATGGAAAAAAGGTGTTTGAATTTGATAACCAAACATTGTTTTCAATTTTTTTTTGAGAAAAAGTAAAAACTTTGTATGTCCAAACGGGCTCTTAGAGTTGTGTTTGGATATAAATTTCAGTTTTTGGGTTATTTTTGAAGTTTTGTGAGTGAAAATTTTGAAAAATAGCTTTTTGGAGTTTTTCAAATTTTCGAAAACTTCCAAAATGCATCTTTAAGTGAAAATTGGAAATTTTATGAACAAACGCTGATTTCGAAAAAAGTAATTTTTTTTTTGGAAAAAAGAAAATCTTTTTTATGTCCAAACGGGCTCTAGAAAACAAAGTATGAAAAATATTTTACATTATTAACAGTGGTTCAAGGAGCAACATTTTCAAAGACAATACCTAGTTGAACAGACAAAGAGGCTATACTTTGAAATACATGCGATTAGCCAGGAAGAATTGGGGAAATAGCCACTTTTCCAATTGCTATTTAATATTTAACCACCATTTTAAAACTATTCAACATTTAGCTATCTTTTAATGTAGAAGCATAATTTGGACAAAAGTACTTTTAACTAAAGCACGGGAAAACTTCAGCACAATGGGTTTGTGTTCGAATATTTTACGTTTGAAATTTTGGAGTTTGAACTGTGCAATTCAAATTCTAGGAAAAAGATTGATATAGCTTGAGCTGTCTTCTTCTCAAACTCCAAGATAGTGTCATAAAGTTTTCCTAGAGTTCAAAATCAAAATGACTTCTCGAAAGATTTAAGTTATATTCAATGATCATAGTAAGATCTTTTTTATTATTATATATAATTTATTTCTAGTTTGATTTATGATAGTAAGTTAGTTATTATTTTTATCAGATTATTAATTGATGTTTATAATTTTTTTTTAATTATAATTACCTTATAAGTAATCTAGGTATAAAAATACTTTATACATAAAGTTGTTTTGATCAAAAAGTTATAAATCTTTTTGTTAAACTGATTAATGAGAAAATAGTGGATGAATCCTAGTTAAAATCAATAACTCCTAGATCTGAAGTTCGAGTATATTGATGAGATGGGGTCGTGTCTAATATTAATGAAAGCAGAGTAGATTTTCAATGATTATCAATGAATGTAACGATGAAAATATGCAATAAATATAGATAATGGTATTAAATGTAATAAGAAGGAATTTGTCACCCAAATGTTAGATGACTTGGATGATTCCTTCTTCTAACAATAGCATGTGACAATAGAATATGAAGACGGACAAGGAACCCTTAGATCTTGCGAATAAAAGCAGTATATTAAACAATGGAATCAGTAGAAGACAAGCTTTTTTGTATATTCTTGATAGTCAACCCTTTATTTTATAATATGTTCTTATCAGAAAAGTAAAAATTCCTTTTTGTTCCTTATCTCTTCCTATTTATAGGGTATATTCCTAGGAAACCCTAAAAAGCACAATTGAAGGAATATTCCTTCTCACTATTCTAAAACTTATTCTAGTCGTTGTTGTTATTCGTTCTCTACACGACCTCGGCGCTAGTCCTTCTTTAGGCAACTCCTCGCCACTGAGCCGTGGTTGGCTTCAACCTCGACCACATCTCGTCCACATGTCGTCATTATGCTCAGCCTAATTTTGACCAATACACTTAGTCCCTCCGCTTGTTGAGGTCGTCCTCTTGGATGTTCTTGATGAGCAGCTTCTGTGTGCAACCGGTCAAAAGAAATTCAGCAGTGGTGACTGATCCAAACTGGTCGAGGTCGAACTGGTGACGGTCACCTCAAGGGCCGTAGTTGGCGTGACTGACATATGATGATGTCATGTCCACGCGCGTCATCATTACGTGTCTTCCCAACGTAATGTGTTATTTTCGTGCCTCTGTTGCTTCGATTTTGGTGCTACTGATGGCTCCTTGCCTCGATTTAGGCGCCACCATACCTGTAAATAGAGGGGGGTTTCACAAACGAAACTTTTAGCATCTCATACTCCATCCACATTTTGCTTACTCTTCTACTTCTTCACCGATATTTGTCTCTGATTTTCTTCTGCTCCTTTAGTTTCAGCTTCCGATTTCCTCTCCCGTTAGTACTTTATTTTTCCGGCTCCGTTGTACACATTGCGTTACGAAAAATGACAAATTCTCCTCATACTTCTGACACGGTCTCCGACGCTACCCCGTTGTTGGTAGACATACCTTCTAGCGACGATGAACCCATGGTTGAGGAAGATAAGAGCTTCCCCACCATAGAGGAGGTGGTTTCTCGGAACCCTTCTGTCAGAAATGACTTTCCTAAATAACCCACCCATGCTCCTGCTCAGGTACTCTCGGAAATGGGGCCGAGTCAAATATCAGCTCTCCGATCTAAATTCTATATCCCTTCTTACGTTGATATTGTCTCGGCGGGGAACGACATAATTCAATTCCACCAGCCTGGGTATTGCGCTTTCTACGTCTACCCGTTCTTAGTGGGTTATTCTCTTAGCGGAGGAGTTCTACCGCTTCACGGCATCTGCCTGGCACAACTCTACCCTTACTTGTACAAGGTTTGTCTGATGCTGGCGAAGTTTGTAGAGTTGGCCGGCTGCGAGGTCTCTATCCGTCATCGGCTGCACCTCTTCTCGCCCAGTTTTTATAGGGGCACGTTGATTCATCTCCGGCATTGTGGGACTAAAGGATTGGTGGCCGGGATGGATGACAAGGCGAACCGTCAATTCTGGTATAAATACTTCTTCATCAGAATCGAGCACTTGGTGGCGGATCCGACCGGATTCCCCGAGCAATGGAACTTCAATTGTATGGGTCTTTCATCACTTGTCATATGTTGTTTATCCTCTTTTTTCGTTTTTCTCTTCTTTTTTATTTGTTCTCGACTTGCTCATGGATTTCTGTTTTCAGCTGAGAGGCGTCCACCTTCCCTGGTTTTCGACACTGAAGATTGGGTAACTCGCGTTTTACCTCATACTGTGGGAATCCGTGACTGGGCGTCCTTTCACAGGCGGTACGGGCCCAAGCCCTCGTCCAGTAAGTCTTATTTTTACTTTATAACTTACCACCGCCCATCGTCGTCCTTTAAGGTGATTTTCTTTTTGTGTTATGCCGACGAGCTTCTAAGAAGGCGAAGGCTACGGTACCTGCATTCCGCCAGGCAGTCGCTTCGGCCGGAATGCAATTCGTACTAGCTGAGTCTGTACGAGGGGATCAGACTCAAGCTTCGTTGTTGGGGGATTCCGCACCTCGGGTTGTCGCTACGTCGGATGAGATCTCTTCTCAGCCCATCTTGCACCTAATTGACGAGTCATCTCACGGCGAGGAGGAGGCTTCGCCGAGGAAGAGACGAAGGGTGGAGACTGGGAAGGCCACAATTGCTAATGCTGAGCCGGAAGGGCTTGTCGCCCTTGATGCAGAGTTGGCGCCTTTACTGAACATTGAGACTGCTCCTGCGCCGGGTACCGTCATGGAGGAGAGGCCATCCGAGGTTGAAGGGGTCCGTGATAGAGGGGTTGGCTCATCATCAGTGGGCGAGAGGGATAGAGTTGTTCCTGTGAAAGATGATGAGTATGGCTCCGACATCGATCCTGAGGAGGTACATGCTTTCGAGGAGAGGTTTACTCGCGTGGAGATAAGGACGGTGGGTCCTGATCGACACATAGTCATTCCCGTGAACTATAACCTCTTGGTCGACTCGGAACGGGCGACGCTGTCCTATGCTCCTTTGTGCACGGAAGCCGAGAATAGGACATTGCAGACGCTGAGAGGTGCAGACCTGTCTCTGGGTATATCGGGCATGGCCTTGCGAGTAAGTTTTACTTCTCTCCCGCTAAGTTTGTCCATTTCATATGTATTGTTTATTCTTGCTGATTTGTTTTTCTTTGTGTGTTAGACTCTCATCTTGGAGATTGAGCGTGATCAGCAGAGGACGACTCTCTTCAAGAGGATGGAATCCAAGTATAGAGAATATCGCTCCAAGCATCGAACGCTGGTCAAAATTGTTGGCGAGGACGGCTAATTTTAGGTGTTTCGCGGCGAGATAAAACGGAAGGATGAGGAACTGAAGGAGAAAGATGAGGAGCTCATGAGGGCCATCGGCCGATGCAGTGTGTTGGAGGGACCTCCAGGCGCAGGTGGTGTCCTTAAAGGTCGAGCTTAAGAAAAGCGAGGCTAGGGTCGTCGACTTGAGGACGGAGTTAAACGCCAGGGTCGATGATCTGAACCTAGCTGAGAGAACCAGATAGCCGCCGTCAGTCCCCATAGACTAGTGAATATGGCGTTCTCCTGTGCTTGTTTTTGGCGTGGTGCGGTATGCCCATAACACTTATGGTAGTAGTTCTGGCCACAGTCCCTTGGCGTCTTCGAGCTTCTTCTTCATGATGTTCAGTATTATTTTGTTGGAGGATTCTGCTTGATTGTTGCCTGCAGGATGGTATGGCATGGAGAGTATTCGCTTGATGTGCCATTTTTCGAAGAATTCAGCGGTCTTTTTCCCAGTGAACTGGGGTCCGTTGTCACAACTGATTTCTTTGGGGTAAGCCAAAGCGGCATATGATGTTCCTCCATATGTATGTGATAACTTCCTGTTCACGTATTTGGTCGAATGCACCCACTTCTACCCATTTAGAAAACTAGTCAGTTAAAACCAAAAGAAATCGTACATTACCTCGTCCCGATGGAAGGGGTCCGACGATGTCCATTCCCCATTTGATGAACGGCCATGGCGATGTGACTGAGTGGAGGTGCTCGCCCGCTTGGTGAATATGGAAGCGTATTTCTGGCACTGCTCGCACTTTCTAACAAAGTCGGCGGCTTCCTTTTTCATGGTGGGCCAGTAATAGCATACTCGTATGAGGCATCTAACGAGGGCTTGATTGTCGGTATGGGATCCACAGTGGCCTTCGTGTACTTCTTCGAGGACGCGTCTGGTTTGGTTTGGCCCTAGGCATTTTTCCAAGGGACCGTCAAACGTTCTTTTGTACAAGTCGTGGTTGATGATGCTGTATCTGGCTGCCTGCATTCGAAGCTTCTTGGCTTCTTTTTTGTCTGATGGGAGCACTCCCACCTGCAAATATGATATAATACGGTTGCACCAGTCCCAAGTTAAGTTGCAGTGTGTACCTCAATTTGGTCTATTGACGAATGGAGGAGGGTGACCATGTTTTCCTTTCCGCTTATGTTCTTGGTGGCTGCTGCTAATTTGGCGAGGCCGTTTGCCTCTATGTTTCGTGCTCGAGGTATCTGGTCGAGTTGACACTCGTCGAACTAGGGCAGTAGCTTGTGAATTTCTGCCTGATACTTTTGTCGCCTCTGTTCTTTGATTTGGAAAGTCCCTGAGACTTGGTTGACGACGAGTTATGAGTCACATAGGAGTATGACTCACCGTGATCCATACTTGAGAGCTAGTCTTAGTCCTGCAATTACGGCCTCGTACTCGGCCTTATTGTTAGTCATATCAGGACAGCGTATGGACTGACGGATAACCTCGCCTGTTGGGACCTCGAGTACGAGTCCCAGTCCATATCCCGACGCATTGGAGGCGCCATCGGTGTACAGGACCCATAGGTCGGGTAGCATGGGAGAGGTACAAGAGGCTTCCTGCTCGACCTCGGGCATTATTTTGGCGCTGAAATCGGCGACGAAGTCGGAGAGTACTTGCGATTTTATCACTGTTTACGGCTGATATGTTATATTGTGCTCGCTTAATTCGATGACCCACTTGTCCAATCTCCCGGCAACTCGGGTTTATGTAGGATGCTCCTTAGGGGGAAGGTTGTGACCACCGAGATTGTTTAACCAAAGAACCGGATTCTTGGTCAAAGCTATTTTAAGAAGTACTCGGGCTTCTGATAATCAAGAGAATTAACTAAGAACAATAATAGAAATTAGACTTGTAAAATAGGAAAATAATAAGTGCACAAGAATGTAAGCATAATTCAGTAATGGTTCGAACATGTCCATACAAGTGGGATCTTATTCCCTTTTATAGGGAATTTCTTAATATAACATCCACTCTTCTTAATGATTGAGCATTAATGAATATTTATATCATTAATGAAATGTTATAATAGGTAATCGTAACTGATGCGTGAAGATTCTGTAATGTTTAACTCATTGATTGAAGATCTATGAATCTGCCCTTTATTCTGCCCTGGTTCGTTTTGACCGAGTCTTTTCAACTCCTCAATTAGATTAAAGCTCCCGCTTCTAATTATCTCGTGAGTGTTTTACCCCGTACCTCTTTGTTCCGTACCTCTTTCTAAGCTCTTATCCAGCTGTCACTTTTCCATTGCTCCATGAAGATCGCTTTGTCCTCCAAGATATTACACGTGTAATATATGTTTTTTACCAATACATATAGCCCCCCCACTTACCATTTATTTCTCAATTAAATATTTGATAAGTGGATACTCATTTTTGGCGGGAATTTTTGCCGCCGTTTTACTCATACCATTGCACTTGTCTCTGAACGTATGCATCACTTGTCACTTCCATTAAATGCATGTGCCACATGGTGATTCCGGATTGGTTCTGCAACTCCTCAGCGCACTTTAGTAATGACTTTCACATCAGTGTTTACCATTTTTTGACGGTTGCCTTTTATGGCCTTCGTATATAAATCCCCCATTTTGCCTTTGCTTCTACGAAAAACTTCCTACTTTCTTTTATTGCTTTGTAAGTTCTTCTTTCATGCAACTATGTCTTCTTCAAACCAAGATCCAAAAAAGTCATAATAGTTGATGAACTATCTCCTTCTTCTGTTCCAATCCGGAGTAGAAGAGGCGGTAGATTGAGGAGTTTAAGTTCAACACCTTCTAGAGGATCTTCATCTCAACGTAATATCACTCCCCCTCCAACTTCTAGGGCTAGTGTTACTCCATCTTCTTCGAGGGCTAGAGCTTCTAGATCTTCTTCTAAGAGTAGAAAATCTAGTAAACCGCTTCGTGAACCAAAGGTAGATGAAACTGTACCCGCTGAATTTTCTTTCGTAAATGACAGTGAAGCCATAAAAAACAGGTTACCTCCATGAAGTCTCATGATCGCGTTGATCTTTACCCTACTCAAATCACTGAGGGTTTGATTTCTCTTATACGCAGAGACTGTTGTTGGAAATTTGATTTCCCGGTCTTGGTCCCCAATGAAAATCAAAGGATAACTTCTTACAAAGCTGGATTTTCTTTTGTATATACTTACCCTTTTACTTTAGGTTTCAAGACTCCCATTGACCTTGTTATTATAGAGTTTTGTCGATTTTTTAACGTGTGTTTGGGACAAATCGGTCATATCATCTGGAGGACAGTAGCATGCCTTAGATATTTGGCTAACATGGCTTTACTTACTTTTACCTTTTATCATCTTATCCATCTCTACTCTTCCAAGTTATTCCGCCAAGGAGTTTTTACTCTTGTGGCTAGAAGTAAGAGAGTTTTAGTCATCCCTGATGATGATAAAGATAGAGGTTGGTATGCCAGGTTTATTGCTGCCCCTACAAGTGGATTGGTAGGTGAAGAAAATTTACCCTTCGCTGAGAAGTGGAACTTTGCACATAAGTTTTGCTTACTCACTTCTTTTCTTATCTTGGTAAATGTCCAGTACCGTGACTGTTTTTGTCTTTTTTCAGCAACCATGGGAACCGTTGAGGAGATTTCTGATTTTTCTGGTTGGGTAGAAAAATTGTTGTAGATTTCTCCAATGGAAGAACGTTCTTGGAAGTACCTTTCTGCAAGGTTTGGTTGGAAAGTAAAAACCCATGGTAGTTTTTTTTTACGTTTCCTTTTCACTCTTTTTTTGTTAGGGTTTCCCGCTCGTGATGTCACTGCTGCTGCTATAACTGCTTCAAAGCTCTCTTTGGCCAAGGCTCAAGAAATTATTTTAAACTCTTCATCATCAAAAATGAAGGTGGATATGTCCCAACCCTTAGAAGATGAGGAGGAGCAGGAGCAGGAGGAAGGCTCGTTGGTTCGTAGGCCACGAACAAGAAGAAAAGTCGTGTCTGATGATGAATCTGCTCCCCTTATTGGTCCATCTTCCGTGCCTAAGCCTGGTCATTCTACCCATGTGTACTCTGAGAAGGAATCTCTTTCTGCTGCCAATGAGTCAGTTGAGAAACTGTTCCATCAAGGTTTTGGCTCAATTTCAGAGGAGGCGCCTCTTGCCATCTTTCCTCCTCCTACTCCAGTGGAACATCAATCTGCCGTGCTTGTTTCCATTTCTATTTCCCCATCTGTGCCACCCGTGGATCCTTAATCTACCCCTACTACCGTGCCTTCTATTATTGAAGTAGGGTCTTCTAGTAATGGGGAGATGAAGCAAATTATGATCGAGGTTCATGCGTAAGGTAGCCTCTTAAAGAAATCAGGCCAGGAAGATGTGTGGTTGAAGCCTTTGATCGGCCCGGTTGAAAAATCAAAATTGGAAAGTCATAGCTCCCTGACATGGATGAATGAGATTGTACACTCATCTTTGAAGGTACCCTTCATGTTATTCCTTTTAAAACCAGCCTTTATTGTATCTAATTTTTCTTTTTAGTGTAGATCAATCTCATTGGTACAGAGATGATGAAAAGGATCGTACATACGGAGAAGTTAATGAATGACTACCATACCGAGGCTGATAACTAGAAGGAACAATTTGAGGGCCTTCAACTTGACATGGAATCAGTAGAGGAGGAAAAGTGTACCTTAGAGCAGCAAGTTAGAGTGATAGCAGCAGAGTTGGCCATTGAGAAAGCTTCGTCGAATCAAGTTGGCAAGGATAAGAATCTCCTGGAATCTTCATTTGCGGAACAACTCTCCCGTGCTTCTGAGGAAATAAGAAGCTTGAAGGATTTGCTAAACCAGAAGGAGGCTTATGCTGGAGAACTCGTTCAATCGCCCACCCAAACTCAAGAAGACCTCCGTGAATCCTCTAACAAGGTTCAATTTCTGGAGAGATCCCTTGCCCCTTTACAAGCTTCTTATGATGCTGCTGTGGTTGAAAGGGATGAGCTGAGAGCAGACGTCAAACAATGAGAGAAGGATTATGAATCTATCAAGGATAAGGCAGTTGTTGATGTAAGTTGGGTTACTTGAATGCCCGACTTGATACATTAACGGAAGTAGGCCAGGAAAACTTTGACTTACAAGCTGAAATTTCCAAAACTAAGGAGACAATTGAAAGGTCTCGGCAAAGTCAAAGTTTCTCATCACCTGAGGTTTATGTTCCCGTGGGTGATGAAGTCGTGCCTAGTGAAGTTTCTTCCCAACCCTTGCCATCTCAAGCTGCTCCTTCTGTTGATGAAGATAATCCTCCCAGTAACAAGTGAAAGTGTTTGTTAACCCCTTTCTTCTTCTTTTTTCTTTGGAGAATCAATTGGTGGTTACCCCTGATCCTATTTGGGGGGTAAAGTTTGTTGGTAAGTCACCAATGACAACTTAGGGGAAATTTTGTATAAACAAATTCGGTTTGGACTAAGTTGACACTTAGTTTCTTCCGTCGTATAATATTAATGTTTAAATTTCTTGGCCTGATTTGTGTTTTTTGAGTTTTTGTTTTATTCTTAAGTGTTTGCATAAAAATGCTTTATGTTTGGGTTTTTGTTTCACCCTTTGTTTTTTAACTTTGCATTAAACATGCTTCAATACTTCGTGTCTTTTTGAAACAAGCACGATTTATAAAAGAGGGCCCTTTTATGATTGACACTTAATGAAGAAGACGTCTCAAGTTCATAATGGTGTAAATATACAAAAGAGAGATAGGAATTCACATGCTCCTTTGAGTAATGTTTTGAAGAAAGTTTTTGTATTATTTGAACTTTCATAATACTTTACATGTGTTCAAGTATCGTCTATAACTCTTTCGTAACTGTTTTCTTTTACAACATATTTGAATAAATACAAGGGTACAATTTTCAACCCGTAACTAAATTTTGCCTTTACCCTAAACATTCGTTTACATTTACGAGTATGTTTTTTGTAGGTTTCTGAATCAGGCTTTGTATTTTTGGCTTCACCTCTTGATTTCGCTCATAACTTTTGATTTGTTAGGTAAAACAGATCTTTAGGCTTGAGCTTTGACTCTTTGCTAGTCTTCTTTCTTGAGCTTTGAATTTTTTGATAGTCTTTTTTGCCTTCTATATTATATAGTCCCCAAAGTGTTTGAGCTTTGAAGTATGAAATCTCGAGCACTTGACTATTCCTTCTTTACGGTCCTTTTCCTAAAAAGGAAAAACATACGGGACCCGAAGGTATATAGTTTAGATGATGACCTCTTAACCCTTTGAAATTTCCATCATAAAGGTTGTAACCCTAGACCGGGAATTAAGTTACTTCCTCATGTCTATTCAGGTCTAATATCATCATTTGGTTATGAGTTAGCTTTTTTCCTATCATCTAAAATTATTAGTATAATTTTAACTGTACTTAGATAAAATCGTACGTAATGATACCTGACAGTGGGTACTCCTTTTGCTTATAGTAATATTTCTTCAAATGAACATCATTCCAACTTGTTGGTAAGATCCTGTTGTCCATGGTTTCCAGCTCATAAGCACCTTTTCCAGCAATACCACGCACTTTATAGGGTCCTTCCCAATTTGGATTTAACTTGCCTGCTCCAGCCTCTTTTGTTGATTGAATTTTTTTTTAAGGACAAAGTCCCCAATTTTAAAATATCTGAGGTGAGCTTTTCTGTTGTAATACCGCTCTATAATTTGCTTTTGAGTTGCCATGCGAATTAAAGCGGCTTCTCCTCTTTACTCAAGTAAATCCAAATTCGTTCTTAATTCATCGTTGTTTGACTCTTCTGTTGCTAATGTGAATCTCGTGCTTGGTTCACCAATTTCAAATGGTATTAGGGCCTCTGAACCGTAGACAAGTGCGAATGGGGTTTCTCCCCTGGCTGTTTTTGTTGTAGTTCTATAAGCCCATAATACTCTTGGTAGCTCTTCATGCCAATTTCCTTTTGACTTTTCCAATCGTTTCTTCAAATTATTGATGCTAATCTTATTTGTTGACTCAACTTGTCCATTAGCTACGGGATGATACAATGTAGAAGTGATTCGTTTGATTTGCCAGCTTTGGAAGAATTCCGTGATTTGTGAGCCTATAATTGTGGGCCATTATCACATACGATCTCATTTGGGACCCCAAAGCGACATATGATATTTCTCCAAATGAAGCTCTTCACCTATTTTTCTTGTATCTGTTTAAAAGCACCTGTTTCTACCCATTTTGAAAAATAATATGTTAATACAAGCAAGAACCGTACCTTTTCTTTGGCTTGGGGTAGAGGTCCTACTATATCCATCCTCCACTTCATAAATGGCCAAGGGGATATAACTGGATGTAATAATTTTGGGGGTCGATGCATGTTATTAGCATAGCGCTGACATTTATCGCATTTAGCTACAAAACTTTCAACGTCTTCTTCCATCTTAGGCCAATAATACCCTGCTCTGATTAGAGTCTTAACTAGAGACCTTCCACCTGCGTGATTTTCGAAACTTCCTTCGTGTACTTCTTTCATCACGTAATCAGTTTGATTAGGTCTGAGGCACCTTGCTAAAGGACCACCAAACATTTTCCGATATAAAGTGTCACGAACTAGGCAATACCGTGCAGCTTTGCGTCGAAGTGTTTGAGCTTCTTTCTTATCTTCAGGCACGATACCATTCTGCAAAAAAATTACAATTTTGTTTCTCCAATCCCATGTTAGATTATTAAATGTTACCTCATTTTGTTCCTGGTCGATTGTTGAATGAAATAAATGTATCACAATAGCATTTTCTTTATTCGTTACATCTGTAACATATGCGAGGTTAGCTAACGCATCCGCTTCTGCGTTTTCCTCTCTAGGTATTTGTACGATCTTCCATGACTGGAATTGCCTTACTAGGTCCCGTGCCTTTTCCAAATATTGTTGCATTCGACTTTCCCTAGCAGTGTAAGTCCCCTGCATCTGATTCACCACCAGTTGAGAGTCACACTTGATCACGATATGCTCTATTGAGAGTTCTCGTGCTAATTCAAGTCCTGCAATGACAACTTCATACTCCGCTTCATTGTTAGTGATAAGATAACATTTAATAGCTTGCCTTATCTTTTCACCCGAAGGTGGTATTAAGACAATTCCTAAACTGGCTCCTTTAACATTAGAAGAACCGTCAGTAAATAAAGTCCATGTTCCTGGATTAGCTCTGGTAAAAAAATCTGTAATTCCTTTTCTACTTCAGGAATTATATTAACATTAAAATCTGCGACAAAATCGCTAAGACCTGAGACTTTATTGTTATCCTAGGTTGATAAATGATGTCATATTCGCTTAGTTCTATTTCCCATTTAGCCAATCTTCTTGACAGTTCCTGTTTATACAGGATATTCCTTAAAGGATATGAAGTTACGACAACAATTGGATGACACTGAAAATATGGTCTCAATTTCCTAGTTGCCATGACTAGAGCCAAAGCTAATTTTTCTAGATGGGGGTATCTCGTTTCAGCATCCAATAAGGATTTACTTACATAGTAAATAGGAGATTTCTTGCCTTTGTCTTCCCTTAACAGGACTGCACTCAATGCTATTTCTGCAACAACAAGATAAATATACAACCTTTCCCCTTTCTTTGGATTGGATAATAGTGGTGGATTTGATAGGTAGGCCTTCAAATATTTGAGGGCTTGCTGGCATTCTTCAGTCCATTCGAACTGATTATGCTTCTTTAATACTGAGAAGAATTTAAAACTCTTCTCTGAAGATCTTGAAATGAATCTTCCTAAAGCCGCGATCCTACCTGTCAACCTTTGAACTTCTTTTTTTACTCGTAAGTATGTAAGGTAATTCTTCAATAGCTTCAATTTGATCAAGATTGACTCCAATGCCTCTATTTGATACGAGAAAACCCAAAAATTTACCTGATTCGACGCCAAAGACGCACTTTTCTGGATTTAATTTCATATTATACCTGCGGAGGATCTCGAATGTAGTTGAAAGATGTTGGAAATGGTCTTCAGCCTATGTTGACTTCACCAACATGTCATCGATGTATACTTCCATTGTCTTCCCCAGATGTTCCTCGAACATCTTGGTCACCAGTCTTTGATACGTGGCTCCAGCATTTTTCAAGCCAAAAGGCATGACTTTGTAACAATAAGTCCCCTTGTTTGTAATAAAGGAAGTTTTTTCCTAGTCTGAGGGGTCCATTTTTATCCGATTGTAACCAGAATATGCATCTAGAAAGCTTAATAATTCATGATCTGTAGTGGCGTCAATCATTTGATCTATGTGCGGTAATGAAAATGAATCCTTTGGGCATGCTTTATTTAAATCAGTGTAATCTACACATACTCTCTATTTATCATTCTTTTTAGGTACTACTACAATATTAGCTAACTAATTGGGATATTTTACCTCGCGTATTAAACCGATTTTTAAGTGTTTCTGTACCTCTTCGTCAATCACTTGTTTTTTTGAATGATCCCTGCTTCCTTTTCTTTTGTTTGACAGGTACCAATGATGGGTCTTCATTCAGTTTATGAGTCATCACCTTTGGGGGTATACCTATCACATCTGAATGGGACCAGGCAAAACAATCTACGTTAGATTTTAAGTATTCAATTAACTTACCTCTTTTGGTCGGGCCTAGCCTTGCTCCTATGTGGATTATCTGTTCCGTCTTATGCTCTAACAGTGGAACAACTTCGAGTTCTTCAGTAGTTGTCTTTATATTTTCATTCTCTTCTGGTTCTTGGATAACATCAGGCCTGGAGTCCATGTCCGTATGTTTTGATGCTACCTCTACGGTGATTTGATTCACCGTATCTTTATCACTTGTTCCAGTATTTGTCTGAGTTGTCCCCGCGTTTTTTAGTTCTTCCTCCGCTTCTTTTTTATTCGAGTGCATCACTGAATTGATATTCCTCAAAATTTGTTGATCACCTCGAATCTGATGTATTCCCTATTTTGAAGGGAATTTTATAACCTGGTGTAGAGTGGATGGTACATTGTCCATGTCATGAATCCATAGTCTTCCCATAATTACATTATAGGCCATGTCTGTATCAATAACTTGAAATTTTGTTTCTTTGACAACGCCTTCTACATAAGTACTCAACTCAATCTCTCCCTTTGTTATGACAGTAGAATTATCAAATACGGATAGGGAACGTGCTTTTGGAATTACACGATCTCCCATTAACATCTTCTCCACCACTCTTAGTAAAATGATGTTAACTGAACTACCCGGATCAATCAATACTCGTCTCACGTTAGTGTCATGTATAAGTAAAGATATTACCAGTGCATCGTTATGTGGGATCAATAACCCATCTGCATATGCATCGTCAAATATTATGCTATCATCCTCCAAGGTTTCACGAGTCCGTTTCCCCTGGGTTATTGTGAACTTCGTCGTCTTTTTTGCTGCGGTATAGGTCACGTCATTAACCTCCTCTCCTCCGTTTATCACATTTAATGTTCTCTTCGGAGGTGGCGGTTTTGGGGGCTCCTGTCTATTCTTCATATATGCATGTTTACCTTTTTCACTAAACAATTCCGTTAGATAGCCTTGTTTTAATAAATGTTCTACCTCACCTTGTAGTAATATGCAGTCGGATGTTCTGTGCCCGTGATCATTGTGGAATTCGCACCAGAAGTCTGGGTTCCTTCCGTTTGGATTTGATCTCATTTCCTTGGGCCATCGAACTTTATCACCCATATTTCTTAATACTGTAATTAACTCGGTAGTACTTACATTGAAGTTATAGTCTCCAATTCTTGCATTTGTGTTATTACCTCTATTTCGTTCATCTCGATCCTTTCTGAATTTTGTCGACGAGCTTGAATCTCTACTTGACGGTCTATGATCAGGTCGTGTGTTTTCAAACTTGGATCGATCTTCTCGTCCCGAAGGTCCCATATATGGCTCGTACCTGTTTTTGCCAGTTCTCCTCTCTGATTCTGAGAATCTAGAGCTTGTCCTGTCTTCTGCTTTTGATTGAGCTATGGTATCCTCTTTAATTCGTAATTTGGTATTGTACCTGTTATAAACATCATTCCACGCCGTGGCTGGGAATTCTCGCAAACTTTCTTTGAGTCTCCTCGTGGCTTCAGAGCTTTTTTCATTTAGATTGCTTGCAAATGCCATAGCTGCCCAGTTGTCAGGTACTCTTGGTAACAACATCCTTTCCCGTTGAAACCTGTCTACGAATTCACGAAGCAATTTTGTATCTCCCTGTTTTACTTTGAATATGTCTTCCATTATTTTCTCCACTTTTTATGCACTGAAATGTGCTTTTATAAATGAATCTGCAAGCTCAACAAAAGAATCAATAGAGTTTTCGGGTAAGAGAGAATACCTTGATGTTGGTCTCGCCCACGATGATCATTTGGATGGTGCGGGCGGGGGAGGGTGGCTTTGGAGGGCCTTGATGTTGGTCTCGCCCACGACCGAAATTGGCTCTTCCTCGATCGCTCATCAACTCCCTTAAATGTCCTTGGTGAAGCATGTTCACCACTTCTTGCCGTAGGGCTATGCAGTCCTCGGTCTTACGGCCCCGCTCCTAATAGAACTCACAGAGGGCATTCGACTTTCTGGAATTTGGGTCGTACTTCATCTTTTGCGGCCATTTCACCTAAGGGCCGAGCTTCTCTAAAGCGTACACTATTTCTGAAGGGGAAACACAAAAATTGTGAGCAGATAAAAGTGGAAGCATACCTCTTTCGTTTTGCTAAGTCCCCGTATGTGGCCCGGACGGACCTTCAGTTTGGAGGGGAGGTGGCGGGATGGCCGCTCTGACATATAGTTGGTGGCTTTCTCGATTGAGGCGTGGACCTGCATGATCTCTTTGGCTGTCATTACGACGGTCTTTCCTCGATTCCATTTCAACTAATGTTAGCCGTTAAACTGGATCGTTGAGTTCATCTTCGTGTGCTCTCACCTCGACACAGTAGGCGTTAAGAATTCTCCCCAGGTGGTGGGAGGATATTTCATGATTCTACTTAACAACTTTTTGGTCGCTCTCGACCCGTTCCTGTTTAACCCATTTTGGAAGGCTGCTACTGCCATCCCATCTGATACGTTTGGCAGGCTCATTCTTACTCTGTTGAACCAGGAGAGGAAATCCCTGAGTCCCTAGCCAGGCGATTGTTTGATGGCGGATATTTCATTCACCATGGCTTCTGCTTTCCTGGCCCCGGCATGGGCGGTGACAAACTTGTCGCCCATTTCCTCAAATGTCGTTATCGAACGTGCTGGTAATTGTGAGTACTATGTTAAGGCTCCCCCTGTTAGGGTTTCGCCAAACTTCTTCAGTAGCACCGATGGTACCTGCTCTTTCGAGAGATCGTTTCCTTTTACCGCCGCAACATAATGAATGATATGGTCTTCGTGGTCTGTTGTGCCATCATATATTTTCAAATATGGTGGCATTTTGAAGGTTTTGTATGGCATGTGGGGTTGCCTCCTCGCAGTACGGCTGTTCAACGAATCGCCCGACGTTCCGTTTTGGTAGAAGTTTTGGGGCGCCCGGTATCTTATCGACCCTGGTGCTTCCTCATTTGGTCGTGGAGCACTTTGTTCTCGTTCTCCATTTCTTCCATTTTCTTCAGGATGGCTGCAAGCGCGTCGTTACCTGCATCAACAACGGTTTGTGTTTTACCTTTTGGGGGAGGAGTGTGCTGCTCGTTGATGGTTGTTGTGATATCCGCTCGTGTTGTGCTCCTACTCGCCCCTTGAGCGGGTTTGTCGAGTATATTGTTTAGAGTACTTGTCAACCATGCCTCCAGTAGTTTTTTCACTGCTGGTGACGCTTCCTCAGTTGTGGACGTGGAGGCTCCCTTCTCATGTGAAACAGTTACACTCCCATGAGGGGGATGTGAGTCGCTTCGCCTGGGTGAGGCACTCGGCGTCAGGTTTTCCTCGTCTTCTCTGTCAACCTCGTTGATGGTGCTTAGGAGGTTAGTGGTGACACCTATCACTGCTTTCAGTCTTTCATCTCTTTTTCCTGCCATTGTTAGTTTGTGCAAACAAGAAAGAGATGGCTTTTGTTGTTGTTTGTTTGTTTTTTAGATATAGAAGAAACTAAGATTTTAATTAGGAACTCCCCACAGACGACGCTAAATGTTTTGACCAAAAAGTTTTAATTTTTTTTGTTAAACTGATTAATGAGAAACTAGTGGATGAATCCTAGTTAAATGCAATAACTCCTAGATCTGAAGTTCGAATATATTGATGAGATGAGAGCGTGTCTAATATTAATGAAAGCAGAGTAAATGTTCAATGATATCAATGAATGTTACGATGAAAATATGCAATAAATGTAGATAATGACATTAAATGTAATAAGAAGGAATTTGTCACCCAAATGTTAGATGACTTGGATGATTCCTTCTTCTGACAATAACGTGTGGCAATAGAATATGAAGTTGGACAAGGAACCCTTGGATCTTGTGAATACAAGCAGTATATTGAACAATGGAATCAAGACAAGCCTTTTTGTATATTCTTGATAGTCAACCCTTTACAATATGTTCTTATCAGAAACGTGAAAATCCCTTTTTGTTTCTTATCTCTTCCTATATATAGGGTATATTCTTAGGAAATCCTAAAAAGTACAATTGAAGGAATATATTCCTTCTCACTATTCTAAAACTTATTCTAGCCGTTGCTGTTATCCGTTCTCTACACGACCTCGGCGCAAGTCCTTCTTTAGGCAACTCCTCGTCACTGAGCCGTGGTTAGCTTCAACCTCGACCACATCTCGTCCATATGCCATCATTATGCCCAACCTAATTTTGACCAATACATAAGTGTCGAAAACACACTAATCTGACTAAACCCAAATTCACGACCCATTCTTGTGAAAACGACTCCGACAAATTTCTTCATTTTTAGAGATTCGAGAAAAGATGGAACATGAAGAAGTGTTTCCAAAACGAACAAGGTACCTTATGAGTGAACCAGAACATAGTGCACACGTACTCTTCGATGCAACGGGGGTTCCTGAGCCAGGTTCCCTGGATCCCGTGTTCTTAACTTGGCCAAAATGGATGAATGAAGAAGGGTGCCCGTATTGAAAAGGTTCGTGGTACACATCATGGAAAAGTAATTATTTAAACTTATCCATAAAACCCTAAAATTCCAAACAACCTTCTTTCCCCTCTCACCCCTAAAGTCTTAAACTAATTCATAAAACCCTAATATTCCAAACTTTCTTTCCCCTTTTTCTCCTTCCGCTCTCTTTTTCCCTTTTCTTTTCCTTCTCCTCTCTCTCTCTCTTAAACAGAGTTTTTCAGTAGACAAACACCACCCCACCCCCTAACCTCAGCTCCCCAAAACACAAACACAACAAAATCCAAACTTCACTGTGAAAAAAACCCTTTTCACATAATTATATCCAGTGTTTAGAGTATATTCTTTTTTGTCCTATGGATTCTCAAGAACCCCCACCACTTCACCACCCACCTCACCTTCAATCTCTACCACCCCACCACCAACCACCACCCCCACATCCCCATGGATCAATGGTGTCACCCCCACCCCTACCACCCCAACCCCACCAACAAGAACCCAACTTTCCTATTATCCAACAGCAGCAGCAACAACCCCAACAACAGAACTTACAATTTCCATTCAATTCAGTTTCTGGGCCGAACCCAAAATCAAATTTTGATTACTCTGATGGATCATCATCTGCTGCTATAGGGTTAAGCATTGATCCTGCTAAGAAGAAAAGAGGCAGGCCCAGAAAGTACTCTACTGATAATAATAATAATAACATTTCTTTGGGCCTTTCTCCTAACCCAGTTACTCAAATTCCTTCAGTGGTGAGTCATTCAGATTCTGTTGCTGCTGCTGGTAATAATGGAGAGAACCCTTCTAAGAAATCCCGCGGGAGGCCTCCTGGCTCGGGAAAGAAACAAGTAGAAGCTTTTGGTATATTTGTCTTCATTATTGCTTTAATTATGTATCTAGCAGTTTTAATTATGTATCTAGCTGTTTTAATTATGTATCTGGGTTGAGATCTTAGTAGAGGCAAAACACTAGGTGATTTATTCCCGTTTGGCTTAGCCTTGGTGGGCAGTGGCGGATCCAGAATTTTTATCAAAGGGTGTCAAAATACAAATAGTTAGATATATCGAAAAGTCAAGGGGAGTCAACCTATAGTAAATATACATAAAGTAAAAAAATTATCTAGAAAAATTGTGTAATTTTCCGGCAAAGTGGTGTCGCTGGACACCACTTGCTTCAATGTGGCTTCGCCACTGTTGGTGGGTAGAGTTACTCGATACTTGTGCTGGTGGGAGGTACTAGGTACCCAGTGGAATAGTCGAGTGCCGCGCAATTCAAAAAAATATGAATTAAGCTTCTACTTTGGAGAGGATCGAACTTATATACATTGATGATGCAAAGAATTTAACTTATATTCACTGATAATGTAAATATGTTTTACTATATTGATGTAGTTCAACTTGTTGCCGCATGAAACCTACCTTGTTTTTATGGACGGTTACGTGTAGTTAACCTGTCATTTATATTTTCAGTGCATATAAGTTATGTTTTAATACGGCCCTTTGTATGTTTTAATTACTATCTGGAAATTTTGATTTCTTAATGGTAGAAACTCATTTGGATGAGCTTTTTGCAACATAGTGATTATTGGGTTTCTTGATGGTTGACAGGTGCAGTTGGATTTGGCTTTACACCACATTTAATCACTGTGAACATTGGCGAGGTAAAATATCTTTTTGCTTATTGATCTTTGGGGTAAAGCATGCTGTTTTTAATAGCATGTTTTACAAAACTCCGATTAACCTATGTATTTTACAAATGCATGAGTCTGCATATTTTTGTGCTGTACATTGTTGTTCTGCAACCGGCACGAGTTTCCAATTTCTTATGAGAGAAAAAGAAGAGATCAGTTTACTTCTGTACATAGTATTTCGTTGGCTTCCTTTCTTAATCTTTGGGTTGATACGCCAGTAACTGATTGATGGACAAGTTTCTAGGATGAATTAAAAGAACCAAACGACAATTTTTGATGGAGTTTCTAATGGTGAAATAAAGGTATGCTTTTGTGCAATGGTTCAAAGTTGCAATACAGTGGTTTGGAAGGATGAGATATTTTTTGGATCTTTTGTAAGTTGGAAATTTTTACCTTTTTGTCTTTCATGAAGGTACTGTTATTAATTCACGTCACACATGCAAAGTTTCATTTGTGTGTTCTTCGTTCCGATCATCATTATTCTCTTTCCTTTTATTTGTATGGGCAAGATCTTGGCTCTTCCATCTTAACTTCTCTTGTTTAGTTGCATTAAGTTTTGTTCTTCCAATGCGTCCTTATGTTTTGGAAACCTCTAATATTTCATCTCAAACATGTTAATGAATTACTTGGAGGATGTAATCAGTGGCGATTCGCCACATGGAGTTAAGGGTGGTTCGTTGAAAAATTACACTGTGTACGTAGGTAAAATATTATGTTTTAGAGGTATATAACACATATTGAACACCCTTTGTAGGAAATTTTTTTCACTTCTTTTAAATTTGAACACCCTTGAAAATATTTCTAGCTTCGCCACTGGATGTAATTTTCCGCATTTTGATTAGATGTTGTCAGAGTTGGCTTCCATTAGGTTGTTTGCTTGTGGGTTTCAAGGTTTAAAGTTTAAATAGAGGTAGTATCTTGGTGATCTAGGTTAAACTTAAAGTGGGATATGGAGCGTCTTTTGGCGATGAATTTTTTTAAAACCCCATGCACCTGGTTTTTGTAGTTACTAGAGGTGCTACCATATCTAAATTGCGTTGTTGGGTCAGTTGTTGTTTATGGTGAATGGTAACAGAAATTTTGTGGGGTTCACAGCTCCATCTGTTAACAATAAAAAGTCTAATGTAACTAATACGTAAAATCAATATCTTACCCATAATCAAACTTCTTGTTTACTTGAATTGAAGTCCCAGTCTTGAGAATTTTTTGTTGAGTTCTCTTTATGATTGCGATTCTGTTACCTTGGCCGCAGGACATATCGTCAAAGGTAATGGCTTTCTCACAGCAAGGACCACGGGCAGTATGTATTCTATCTGCAAATGGAGCCGTATCTAATGTCACTCTTCGCCAACCTGCAATGGGTGGTGGCACTGTGACCTATGAGGTCTGTATGAGTTTTAGCTTAAAGACACTTACTTTTTCTGTTGCCTTATGCTGTTGCATGTGTGGTAGTTCATAGCTACCCTATGTATAATTGTATATGTTATTGTGTTTTTGCTGGAGTTCGCTGTTGCATGTGTGGTAGTCCTTTTTTCTTTTAGAAGCGTTTGCATGGGAGCAATGATTACAGAGGCGGATCTCGAATTTGAACTCTATCGGTTGCATTGAACACATCATATTTTTAAAGTTATGGGTTCATATCTACTATTTTTGCAATTTTAACGAATTTTTACTCCGCGTTGAAAGTTATGGGCTCAATTGAACCTGCTATTATCACACTAGTTACGCCCCTGGCGATGAATGTACTTGAAGCGGGATGAAACGCAATAAAACCTTCAACAGATGGTATCATTTTTGCAGAAGTTGGTTAATACTATTTTAGGTGTATCTGATTGTTTTATTTTATGACGGATAACGTTGTGGTTTTGTTTTGTTGACATCAACTCATGCACTGTCAATCTTATCCTAAAGAAGAGATTGAGAGAAAAAACGAGAACAGCTACAACTGAAAACCATTGCTTTGGGTAGTTCTTAGTAATAAACTTATCTGGAACGAGTTGTCATACCAATTTTCAGTTATTTTCAGTAATTTGATGTGCGTTTATCGCAAAAGTTGTGAAGTGTCTGCTGTATGTTAATGCTGAATTTTTTTTAAAGGTGATGATTGCATGTATACTTATTGTCTTGTAACATACCTTTTCGGCATTGGTCATCGAGCATTGTGTTATTCTTTATATGCAGGGCCGATTTGAAATCATCTCATTATCGGGTTCATTCTTGCTATCAGAAAGTAATGGTAGCCGTAGCAGAACAGGTGGTCTAAGCGTGTCGCTGTCTGGGCCAGATGGTAGAGTTTTGGGCGGTGGAGTTGCAGGGATGCTTATGGCTGCCACTCCAGTACAGGTGCTATTTTAACTACCACTTCGTCGGAAAATTTAAATATACATACAATAATGTGCAAAAAGTAGGAAAAAATAATGTAAAAAAGACACTGCTCGATGAATAGTGCTTCCTAGTCCACTGGTCAAGCGTTTCATTTGCTTATTAGAGGTTGGGGATTCGTACCCCAAGCTACGTACGTATTTTAGCCTATTTTCTTAAAAAATAAAGGTGGTACAAAACCGAACCCTGACCTCTAGAAATAAGATTCGACTAAACCGATAGGCTAAAGCCCCTTCACAAAGAATAAAGTGATAATAAATGTTACAATGTTACACAGTTGGTTTGCGTATTTGCGCTCTTCTATGTTGCACAGACTCTCCAAAACAGCTGTTGCACCCGTGTCGGATCCTCCAAAAGTAATTTGGAGGGCCCGACGCGCACTCATTGACATTTTCGGAGAGTCTGAGCAACATAACTCTCTTTAAATGTCGACACCGCTTGCGAAAAATCTGCATGCCGTTGTATGCATGTCGTGTTACTTGCTAACGGTTTTCTGTTCACTACCAGGTGGTTGTGGGTAGCTTCATTGCGGAAGGCAAAAAGCCCAAGTCTAAGGCACCATCTCCGACTCCAACTTCCAATATGTTGAATTTTGGTGCTCCGGTCACTGAGGCGAGCTCTCCTTCCGAGGGTGCCTCAAGCGATTCAGCCGATGAGAACGGTGGAAGTCCTCTCAGCCACGAACAGGGACCTTTTGGTAATGCTTCGCAACCAATGCACGGTATGCCAACGTACTGGGGCCAAACAATGTGAAAATGCTTCCTTAACTCGACACGACGTTCCCAAGGGTATTTGACTTCTTGATCCGCGACTGATCATAGGCAGCAGATTATAGGCGTTATGTCGAGTTCTTGACTTTAAGCTTGATTACTTCTCTTTTTTTTTTCTTACTTGGTTTTCACCCTTTAGTTTATCAGTAGTAGGATAGGTCAAAGACATGGCTAATTTGCAGAAAGTCAAGTCATGGTTTCTTCACCACCTTAGTCTTAGTATATTTTAGGTGACTTTGTGGTTTGAGTATTTACTTAATTCTCAGTTTGCCAAACTTATTTTATTTGTAACTTTGATTTCTAGGTATTTGTTAGATATGGTAGTCATAAACTGAGTTGATTAAGTCTCGATGCAATTACTATTTCTGCCATAATAATTCTTCTATTTCCTATTAGAAGTTTGCCCTCTTTTCCTTCACTTTTATGACTGATATTTTTAAGGTCCAAGTTAGTTTAGAAAACTTGCTAATTTATTATCAGGGAAAACAAAATTGTATAGCCGTTTTTAAAATAATTGCTGAAAAAATATATATATTTTTTATATTTTTTTAATATAAATAGTTTTATATACTCATTCGGCTATCGAATATAAATAGTTTTTGGCGCAAGCTAAAAGTGAAAAAAGCCCTTGGAGTTTAGTCACGAGTAGGGGTGTACATGAATTTGGTTGGTTCTGTTTTTATCAAAATCAAACCAAATCAATTATATCGGTTTGAATTGGTTCGGTTTGTCGGGTTTTTCGGAATTTTTTTTGTTACATGAATATTATTCGACTCTTAATTTGTTAAAGTTATAAATAAAGTTTTGATAATATATGTTTAGTAAATATTGAAAAAAATGACAACCATATGATTTATTAAAATATTCCACTGAGAGAATTTTATTAGTAACACATGATAGTTATTTTCTTACAGCTTGTTTGGATGGTTGTTATCCATTGTATTGTATCGTATTGTTACTTTAAATACGATGTTTGTTATGATTGTTACTTAAATTTTATTGCATCGTATGGTTAAATTCGTCGTTACGTAACGGCGAAAGCCACTTTATGTAACGACCGATTTGGTGTGGTTGCGTCGTTATCTTGTCTTTTTATCTCGTCTCACCCTTCACTATGATTAAATAATTTTATTTTATCATTTAGTCTACTTTTTATATATTAAATTTATTTCGTTTATAATTTTTCTTTATAATATTGCAGAATTTATTCTTCATATTGTTGGTGCATGATATCATAAAACAACGGCATACGATACAGTCTATCCAAACATCGTATTCATCAAACGATACAGTACAATACAAATACAATACATTATGAAACGATGTGAAACAACCATCCAAACAAGCTGTTAGTCGTCTATCAATAATTTTTCGTCAATGTACGCTTTCAAGGTTAACACATGAGAAGATCCCAAATATTTTTATATTTTTAAAATAAATTCAATATAAAGTTTTAAATATATATATATATACACACACACATTTATATATCGGTTTGGTTCGAATTTTTTTATTCAATATTGAACCAAGTCAAACCAAACTTAATCAAGTTTTTTAATCGATTTGGTGCGAAATTCCATTTCGGTTTGAACACCCTAGTCATGAGAAGCTCGCATGCATGATAAATTTGGTGTTGTAATTGCTATATTTAGTACTTTCCTTTTTTGGGAAAAGGTTCAATATACCTCTGAACTAATAAATACCGAAAATAAAGAAAGAAAACACATTTTTATAAACAGAAGCTATCAACTAGTCAATAGTCAGGTTGGTTGGAAAATGAAAATAATAATAATCTCTGCCAAATATCAAAATGTGCTGGAAAACAGTGACAAAACAATTGGTGATTTAGGTTTGAGCCAAACAGAATTCCAACTTCAACCTGGCCAAGTTGGTGGCTGGTAGGAGTGGTATCAATCAACGGCGGATTCAAAATTTAAATTTTATGAGTTTTGAATTCTATAACGACTTCAAAAACTAATAAATAATCTGAATTCTGTATATATATAATTAACTTCTTAACAACAAAAAATCCAGTCATACCTCCTGACGGGACATCTATGTCTCTCTTCTTCACATGCTCGAACTATCGCAACCTTCATTCTCGTAACTTGTCCTCCACAGAGGCCACTCTCACTTTGTTCCTAACGCAAATACAAAATTTAGAATACATATTTTTTGAGTTCGGTCGAATCCGTAAGTTGTCTTCTAGCTCTATCCTTGATGTCAAAGCCAAAAACAAGTGACTTCTAATACCACAATTTTGTACCTAATTTTATGCAGATGGCTACGTGTACTTACCACTAACCTTGTTCTATAAGTAATTATTCTCCATTCTTTAGTCAAAATCAAGTACCAGATATTGCTCATTCATGTGTACTTACTACCTTTGAATCAAAGTAAAATCTAAGTAATGCTCTAATCAATCCACACAAGTTTGGTAGTGTTTGATTTAGTTGAAATTTAACTCTTTGCAGTTGCTAATTGGCCAAAAATTAGTTGGAGTATCAGAAAGTGACAAAGTTGTATATCCCTTTTTTTTTGGGTGGGGTAGGTGGGTGGGGTGGGGTGGGGGGTTGTGGGAGGTTGTATATCCACTTAAGTTTCCTTAAACATTGTCTACACTGCCATTCATTATAAGAATTTTTTTTCACGCGCTTGATTCGTGAAAAAGAATTAGAACTATAATCATATAATTTGACAATTGATATGAAATTGACCGGGGCTGATCTAGGGCTGGGCATATATCGGGTACAACCGATAGCCCGAATCGAAAAAAGCTTATTGGGGTATCGAGATCGGATTATTGGGTTAACGGTTTTGTATTTTTTCACTATTGGGTTATCGGTTTGGGCCACTGTTTGCCAAATTTTTTAACGGGTTAACCGATAGCCCAATAAGTTTTAATAAAATTAGGATTTTACCCTTAAGTATATAAAATACATCTTCATTCTCACTTTTTCTCCCAATTTTCTCAGCCGCATTCAAGATTGAAGTTTCCAGTTCACTCTTCGGACTCTGATTCAATTCTTGAACAGTTCTTCTTCAAAATTCAAAGTACAACCACATTCTCAGAATCTTAGCGTAAGTTTGTATTCCAAAATTACTTCTTTGTTAAGAACAAATTTCTTAGAAGTTTCTTTTTGCTTAACTCTAGATTGAGTTATCTTATCGGGTAAACCGATAACCGAATCGATAATAATCGATAACCGATAATTAATATCTTATCGGTTTGGTTATTAGTTTATCATATTTATAAACCGATAACCGATATGCTAAACCGATAATATTCATAACCGAACCGAACCGACCGATGCCCACCCTTAGGCTGATCTTAGTGTTATATACGAGTTCACATGAACGTAGTAGTTTTGTTATATATATATATATATATATATATTAAAAAATTAACTAAATATTTATAAATATTTAATTATGAACCTAATAATTATTATATATATTAACTTGAGATTGCCGTGAAAATCTATAAATTTTAAATCCTAAATCTACTAGTGAAATTGCCTAGTATAGCCTTGCATGCATCATGCATGTGACATGTTTCAAGCTTAAGATATGGACTAATTCACACCAATGACAAACCTGTCACAACTATCTTTCACAGGCTTTAGTGGCCTGCCATTTATTAATTGTATGTCACTTTCCATATTCCTACCATCTACAAGAACTCTGCACTAAAATAGAATTGTATTGCGTATAGTTCTCTCTATAACAATATTTTTATATAATAATACTTTATATAAAAATTAAATTTTTTCTGGAATCAAACTTTATGTTATAATGTATATTCTTTATAATAACACTTCGCTGTAACATCTAAAAATATTCGGAATCAACAAAATTGTTATAGAAAAATTTGACTGTATATGTTGTCTTTATATATACACCCTTTTATTAACCCTTTGGCTGGCCAATTCAATCCATACCCTCATCCAAGAACTCTTCATCTATCACAACAAATCAAGTAACAACTATAACCAAGTCCCAAACACCTTCAATTTTTCTTTTTTAAATAAAAAAATCTCATACAAATACTTTAGCTAAACATACAAATTTCCTAGCTAGTGGTGTTGCAAATTCACCTTATGGATTGCATAATTCTACCAATATCAATCTTGAAAAGGCGTCGTTCAGGCCTATTAGATTACCAATCACTATCTGAAAATGGTTATGGAGATTCAGATACTGATCAGGTAACTGTGATCGTAGGGAAGGAGAAGAGAGAATTCTTGGTGGAGCCATTTATATTGGAAGAAAGCCCTTTTAGGGTTTTGATTGAAATGGTGAGGAACAAAGAAGATGAAGGGAAAGTAAATGAGAATATTAGAGAAAAGAAATTGATTTTTGTTGATGTGGATTCTATCTTGTTTGAACACATGTTGTGGTTGATGCAAAATGATTGCTCTTCTTTATTTGAGCTTAATCTCAAGGAAATTATCGACTTCTATTCTCAAGATAGCTATTGAAAGGATAGAAGTACGATCCTGATTCGATACTAGAAGTAGATTGAATTTTATTTGACCGTGTTTAAGTCTATTTCGTACGAGGAGGAGAAATTTACATAGAATTTACACATTTTTTTTTATATGTACCAGTTGGTTATTTTTGAAAGAATGTGTACTAATTGGCAAGTAATATTATCTTATTGCTTCTCTAACTTCTTTTTTTTTATCAAATAGGGTTTCTCATTGATAAACGTTAAGAATACGCGATCTGATTTAATGCCATTGATAAACGAATAGATAAATAGATGAATTTAAACGATTAAGATAGATCAAACCAGTGTCGTTGAAATTTATCGACCTCGATGGAAAGAGGCTCGAGATCAAGCGTTAAGAACGATATGAACAGTAGTAAATTGTAAGCAAGTAAATGAGCGGTGTATTGTTATTTCTCAGTAAGTGTATGTAATGTATCATATGGTTACAAATGAACAAGATTCCTCTTTATATAGTAGATGAATCCTAAATAAGGTATAACTCTAATTTCAAAAGTAAAATCCATGATTGGTATTCATGACCGTTGGCGGTTTTGTCAATCCCGGAATTCCCGCTAAGATTTGTGGTCGATGGCTAATATCTTGCTATTCTGTTGCTCGATGTCGATCGTGTCCGATCTCAATCCTTCGGCCTTCGTGTTCTTCGAGCTCGAACTCGCTTCGATATGAACTTATCCTCGAGGCAGACCCTCAAGCCCGTAAAGTCGGATGTGCTCGTTTTTAACCGTGTACAGATAGTCCCCGCGTTTCTTAGAATAAAATGATAAGAAAAGACTTGAGCCTCGATTCCCTGTACCTCGATCATGACGTGATCCCCATGACGTAAGCAATGGATGTGACCGAAACGTCCCGTCAGTTCAGTTCCCAAAACCATCAATGCATGTCAGTCGACGGTCAGCCACTAGTGATACTGAACCGTCATCACAAGCCTATAAATACCACCTCTTTTGTTGATTCAAACTTTACTTTGTTTTGATTAGAAACTTCTCGACTCCCCAATTCTTCCTATCTTTCTCTCATCGCTGCCTGTTACGCCACCAGAGCCACCAATTTGACATCTGCCTTCTACTTTCTTCACATATACAAATGGCAAAAACCTCCAAAACTGTGCCGCAAAAGGAAAAGGCTCCGTGTTCCTCTTCCCGGCCGGCCGATGATAAGACGGCGATAGAACCGGCCCTCCCATGAATACTTTCCTGGCCCATGTGTTCTCAAATCTGACTTTAAAATCGAGAATCCCTCATCGGTGCCGGGCCGATGTGAACATGTGTCGATGTACATGTGTTCGATTACTGAGGGCCACGTCGACGCTACGAAGAAGGAATGCAAATGGGGTTCGGAGGTAGTGGCGCGCATTCCTACTCCGGAAGAGAGAATCACTACACACGTGAAGGGGTTTTCGAGTGTTTACACTTACCCCTTCACACTGGTCTCGTTGACCCCGTGATTTTCGACATCTGCAGAAGGTATGAAGTCACCCTCAGCCAGATCCACCCTTCACTATGGCGCATAGTGATCATGTTGCGCTTTTTCTCCAACGAGGTCTGGGGGTTGGAGTTCACTCGGAGCCATCTTATACGGTTGTACCGACCTCGACTATATCGAGGGCTAATTAAGCTTCACTGTCTAGCAACAAAGACTTTATTCTCGAGCATCGACGAGGATAAAGATCGAGGCTGGATGAGCCGATTCATACGGGTGAGGACTTGTGGTATAATACTGAAGGAAAAGATGTCGTTCCCTGAGGAATGGAACCTCCAACGTAATGAATTTTGATTTTTTGATTTTTGTGTTTCTTCTGATTTCGCCTAACATTTCTCTTTGATCATGCAGCCGTCCCTTGGATGCCTCAGACGGTGCCCGATTTTGAGGATTAGATCCAAAAGCTTGCCTCCACTTCTACCCGTGCCGAACGAGCATGGAGGGACTTGGCAAAGGGCCGGTGGATGGCCAAGAACCACGGTAAGGATCTCTTCTTATGTATTCCGAAGTAATTACATGCTCTGTTCGTTACTAATCTTTCCTCATGTAGGTCTAACCAAAGATGTCATTTTGAGGCCTTCGCGTGAAGGATGAGAAGCCAAGTCTTCGGCCCCGAAGCCAGAAAAAGATAAGAAGAGAAAAGATGCCTCGCAATCTGAGGCCTCCATTGCGAGGCCTCAAAACCCATACCTCGAAAGATGGGGAGAAAAACGATCGCTCTATCGGTAGACACGGTCCAAAAGTTGAGAGATTAGGACGAGGAGGAAGAAGAAGACACTTCGGCGCTGGTGGTCCGTCCTAGAAAAGAAATTGAGATCGCCACTCCTTCCGAGTTGCCACCTGCTGCGCTAAGCCTCGTTCGAGGAGGCTTCAAAGAGAAAATCGGGCATGAATCCCGAATCTCCATAGGTCGAGATCGTTTCTCGATCAACACCTTCTACACTGGTCGGGGACGGTCGAGACACAGAAGATCGGACAGAGTGCCCCGAGTGACTCGCTCAGGGTCATGACAATAGGTCAACTACCTTCAATGCCGGTCTTTTTTGAAGAAGCAATAACGTAAGTCAGATTTTTGAGAAAATACCTTTCTGGGTTGCTTTTGCTTTAAGGGAAGCCCGAGTGCTAAAGACCCCCGAGATTGGCGGAGGCTCCAGTGTAGGTGATCCTTTCCGGGACTGTTTCGTGGGGGTTGATGATGCCTCTAACATCAACGATGCTTCGATCCTTATGGCTGAAGACCAACGTCTTTTCTCCCGGGAATATTTTTGTGATCTATGAGGAATTTCGTCACTTTGCTGCCGACGAACTGTTTGCCGTTATCATATACTATTTCTGCGGGGTATCCCGAATTGACATGCGATGTGATCCCATATAAAATCGATTACTTCTTTTTCCCTAACTTTTTCGAAGGCCTGTGCGTCAACCCATTTAGAGAAATAATTAGTCATAAATATTATGAACTTAGCTTTACCTAGGGCCAATGGCAGAGGACCGATGATGTCCATTAGCCCACTTCATGAATGGACATGAGGATAATGAAGTTGCTTGCCGGGCTGGTGGATCATCGGTGCAAACCTTTGACATTTATCGCATCTTCGAACGAACTCCTTAGAGTTTTTTTCCATGTTATCCCAATAATATCCTTCTCTAAAAACCTTTCGAACTAGTGACTCGACGCCAGAATGGTTCCCACAAGTGCCTTCGTGTACTTCTCGCAGAACATAGTCAGTATCTCCCGGTCCCAAGCATACTTCTAATGGACCATCGAACATCCTCCTGTACAATGTTCTGTCTTCGTCTAATGTGAATCGAGCGGCTTTAGTCCTGAAGGCCCTCGATTCTTTTGGATTCTACGGAAGCTTCCCATTCTTCAAATATTCGTGTATTAATTCTCCAGTCCTAAGTCAGGCTCGTAGAATTTATTTCGGCGTGTTCTTCCTCGATCAGTGATCTCGAGAATTGTACGACAATACCCGGGCTGATCTCATCTTCTTTAATCGGTGACCCCAAATTGGCAAGTGCATCAACCTCAGTGTTTTGCTCTTGAGGGATATGTTATAGAGTCCATTCTTTAAAATGGTGCAAGGTTGCCTAAAATTTGTCTAAGTATCTTTGTTTCCTATCCTCTCGAACTTCGAAGGTTCCATTTACTTGGTTTACCAGCAGGAGGGAGTCGCATTTAGTTTCGATTACTTCCGCTCCCAAGATTTTAGCTAGCTCGAGACCTGCAATCATGGCCTCACACTCGGCCTTGTTGTTAATCAATTTGGCAGTTTTAATGGATTGTCTAATAATATTGCCCGTAGGCGGTTTCAAAACAATGCCGAGCCCGGAACCTTTCACATTCGAAGCACCATCGGTGAAGAGGGTCCATACCCCCGATAACGTACCCGACTTCAATAGAAGTTCCTTTTCCACTTCAGGTACGGGGGTCGGCGTAAAGTCGGCGACGAAGTATGCTAAAATTTGATACTTGATGGCCGTTCGAGGTTGATATTTGATATCGTACCCGCCAAGTTCGACGGCCCATTTGGCCAATCGGCTCGATAATTCGGGCTTGTGAAAAACATTTCGGAGTGGATAAGTGGCGATCACACATATGGGATGACACTGAAAATATGGCTTTAATTTTCTAGATGCGCTTATTAATGCAAGTGCCAATTTCTCTAAGTGTGGATACTTAGTTTCAGCATCTCTTATGGCCCGACTTATGTAATAAAGAGGAAACTGCGTACCTTGCTCTTTTCAAACTAATACACCACTTACCGCTATCTCGAACACTGCCAAGTATAAGTACAACTTCTCATCTGCTTTTGGAGTGTGGAGAAAAGGTGCTCGATATGTATCGTTTCAATTCCTCCAATGCTTGTTGATATTCCGGGATCCATGCAAAATCATTTTTCTTTTTGAGTAAGGAAAAGAACCGGTGGCTTCGATCTGATGACCTCGAAATGAATTGGCCCAAGGCAGCTATCCGTCCGGTTAGCCTTTGTACGGATTTCACACTATTTACGACGGTGATATCCTCGATGGCCTTAATCTTATCGGGGTTGATTACGATTCCCCGATTTGATGCCATGAAGCCGAGGAATTTTCTCGAGCCGACCCCAAAAGCACATTTTTCGGGGTTAAGCTTCATGTTGTACTTCCTTAAAATTTCGAATGTCTCCTGCAAATGATTCAAATGGTCCTCTGCGCGCAGGACTTAACTAACATATCATCAATGTAAACTCCCATTGATTTACCTATTTGTTCTTCGAACATTTTGTTAACTAGGCGTTGATATGTGGCTCTCGTATTTTTTAGCCCGAAGGGCATTACATTATAACAATAGGTCCGAGACTTAGTGATAATAGAAGTCTTCTCTTGATCCTCTGGGTCCATCTGGATCTGATTGTACCCAGAATAGGCGTCGAGAATGGTAATAATATCGTGTCCGGCCATGGCATCGATCATGCGATCGATGTTAGGCAAGGGAAAAGAGTCTTTTGGACATGCTTTTTTCAAGTCCTTATAGTCTACACACATTCTAAGTTCGATCCCCTTTTCGGGGACTATGACTACATTAGCTAACCATTCGGGATATTTTACCTCCCGAATGGACCCTATATTGAGAAGTTCGGTTACCTCGTCCTTTATGAAGGCATGCTTTACCTCGAACTGGGGCCTTATTTTTTGATTTATCATTCTCAACTTTGGATCCAGGCTCAAACAGTGAGTTGTTATCTCCGGTGGGATTCCTGTCATGTCTAAATGGGACCATGCAAAGCAATCCATGTTATCAAGAAATTGAATGAGTTTTTTCCTAAGTTCGAGGGTCAACCCCGTTCCCAAGTATTGCTTTCGTTCGGGTAGATACTCGATCAGTATTACCTGTTCCAGCTCCTCGACCGTTGACTTGGTTACATCTGATTCTTCGGGAACAACGAAAGTTCAAGGAGTGAGAAAATCCTCTTCTTCTTCCTCGGTTATCTGTTTCTCCAATTCGGTCGAGGATGGGGGCGGTGATTGCTATTTGGCCGTATGCTTATCTTTGGTACTCAATTTTTTTGAGGTTGAAGGTGTTGATATCGGTGTCACCTCATCACTGCAAACATTTCCTTTGCAGCGTGTTGTTCCTCGAAAACCGTTTTCACACCATCCACTATTGGGAACTTCATCATTTGGTAGAGGGTCGGCGATACTGACCTCATGTTGTGGATCCAGGTCCTTTCGAGCAGTGCATTATATCTCATGTCGCCTTTGATGATATGGAATTTTGTATCTTGGATAGTCCCGGTCACGTTTACTGGTAGAATTATCTCCCTATTCGTTGTTTCACTAGCCATGTTGAAGCCGTTTAGAACTCGAGATGCAGGTACAATTTGGTCTAGCAAGCCGAGCTGCTCTACGACCCTCGATCTGGTTATGTCTGCTGAGCTACCTGGATCCACTAGAACACAATTAACTTGAATTTTATTTAACGAAATAGAAATTACCAGGGCGTCATTGTGCGGTTGAGAAATTCCTTCCGCTTCTTCGTTATTGAATGATAAAGTGCCTTCGGGCACATAGTCTCGAGTGCGTTTCTGTCTGGTGATAGACACCTTGGTGCGTTTGAATATAGGCCATTGTGGGACGTCGACCCCGCCGACGATCATGTGAATAACATGTTGAGGCTCTTCTTGCTCGTTCTTTCTATTGGCGTCTCTCTCCCAGAAGTGATTTTTGGCTCAATCATTGAGGAATTCGAAGATGGCCTTCGTTGAACAATCGAGCTACCTCTTCCCTCAGTTGTCTACAGTCTTCGGCCTTATGGCCATGTGTGCCATGATATTTACGCATCAAGTTTGGGTTCCTTTGAGAAGGATCGGTCTATATAGGTCTGGGCCACCTGGTGTCTTTGATCCTTTCGATAGCGATACAATCCCCAATGCATCAACACTGAAATTGTACTCCCATAATCGAGGCGCTTATGTGGGATCTGCATATTTGTCGAAGCCAGTTTTACTCATAAGTCCCCGAGAGTTCTGCCCTCGATCACCCCTTCGATCGTTTCGGGCAGAGTTGCATCCCGGACCGTTATTCCTTCGATATGAAACATATGGCTGATACCGATCTTTATTCGGCCTTGATTCTCTATCAGCATCTCTCCAATTTTTACCTGTCGACCGGTTTGGATGTCCTGAACGTGAGGGGGATCCCATGGTCGTCCTCGATCCTAATTTTTGACTGATATCGGTTGTGAACATATGCCCCAAGTCACAACCGGGTAATCGATCAAGTTCTGTTTCAACTGGCGCGATACGATCGAACTCCGCTCGTTTAATCCTTGGGTGAAAGCTTGAACAACCCAATCATCAGTGACTGGTGGCAATTCCATACATTCCATTTGGAATCGAGATACGAACTCCCTTAGCATCTCGTTATCCCCCTGCTTTACTTTGAAGAGATCCGATTTTCTTGTTGCAACCTTTATGGCTCCAACATGTGCCTTTAAAAATGTATCCGCCAACATGGCGAACGAATCGATATAGTTCGGTGGCAAGTTGTGATACAAAATCATAGCTACCTTCAACAGGGTATCCCCGAACTACTTTAGCAGTACATACTCGATTTCGTCATCCTCCAAATCATTACCTTTTATGGCGCACGTATAAGAAGTAACGTGCTCATTGGGGTCTGAGGTCCCGTTGTATTTAGGTATATCGGGCATATAAAACTTCTTTGGTATGGGCTTCGGATCCGCACTCAGATGGAATGGTTTTTGCACAAACTTCTTGAAATCCATTCCCTTTAATATCAGTGGTGGCCCCGATATCTGGTCAACTCGAGAGTTATAAGTTTCCACCTTCTTGTCGTTGGCCTCGATTTTCTTTTCTCTCGATTCTATTCTCTTAGTAAGATCCTCGAGCATCCTCATTATAGCAGGATCGGTTGTCGAAGTATTATCACCCGATCTTTCAGGCACTGGCTCGGTACGACGAGTAACCTCTTGTTCGGCCCTATTTGGTGCACTGTGTTGATTCTGCAACTGAGCAATGGCATTTTGTTGGGCCTGCAACATTTCAAATATTACTTGGAGACTGACTCCTTCGTCTCCTTTGCCCTGTGTACCTCGACTGTCAGTTCGATCCTCTCTGCATACACTTCCCTCGGGGTCTGCGCCTAAATCCGCATTCAAGGAAACATGAGAAATGACATAAACCGGGTTGACAGGCAGTGCTCCTCCGAGGTCAGCCTGTAGTACCTTGATTCCTGGGGCGATAACATTCTCGTTTTCTCCGTGGAGTTCGAGGCCGTTATCACCATGCGTAGATGTGTTTTGCAAGTTTGACATGATTTAACCTGAAAACAAAATTCTTGAAAAGAAACACGCGTAAAATAGTGTGTTAAACCAGAATTAGCACTGAACAATCACTATTATCCTTAGCCTCACGGTGAGCGCCAAACTATGTACCTCGAAATACGAGTAACAATTAAACTTGTAATGTGGTATAAGGATACGTGATCTGATTCAATGCCAATTGATAAACGAATAGATAAATAAAAAAATTTAAACGATTAAGATAAATCAAACCAGTGTCGTTGTAATTTATCAACCTCGATCGGAAGAGGCTCGAGATCAAACGTTAAGAACAATAGTAAATTGTAAGCAAGTAAAGGAGCAATGTATTGTTATTTCTCAATAAGTGTATGTAATATATCATATGGTTACAGGGTTCCCCTTTATATAGTAGAGGAATACTAAATAAAGTATAACTCTAATTTTGGAACTAAAATCCATGATTGGTATCCATGACCGTTGGCGGTTTTGTCAATCCCGGGATTCCTGCCGAGATTTGTGGTCGATGGCTAATATCTTAGTATTATGTTGCTCGATGTCGATCGTGTCCGATCTCAATCCTTCAGCCTTCGTGTTCTACGAGCTCGCTTCGATATGAAATTATCCTCGAGGCAGACCCTCTAGCCCGTAAAGTCAGATATGCTCATTTTTAACCGTATACAGAGATATTATTAAAGATAAATGATCATCGTATCATCTATATCATTAATAGAATTTTGAGTAAATTTTCGAGTAAATTCATCATATACGAGAGAAATAAATGGACTATCAAAAAATCGCCTAAATTCATCATTTTTCGAGTACTTCTCTAAGTCTAAAAAAACGAGAGAAATAAATGGACTATCAAATAATCATAGACGAAAATTTGAAGGGAAATCTACGCGGTATGTCTACTGGAAACACTATTTAACATCATATACAATTAAAGTATCTATTTTACTCTGTATACATACTTTTTAAAATTATTTTACCATATATACCTAATGTGTTTTAAAAGAGAATACTGTGTATTCTAAATTAGAATATTGTAGTATGTTTGGTTAGAATATTGTATTTCAAATCAAAAAATTATAAAATATTTGATTTGTATACTAAATTCCAAATCAGAAAATTGTGGTGTGTTTAGCTTGGATATTGTATTTCAAATTAGAATATTGTATTCTAAATTAGAATATTAGAGTATGTTTAATTTGAATATTATATTTCAAATCAGAATATTATGGTATATTTGCTTTGGATATTGTATTCTAAGATAAGAATATTATTGTATATTTAATTTGGATACTGTATTTCAAATTAGAATATTGTGAAATGTTTAGTTTGAATAATGTATTCTAAATTAAAATATTTTGGTATATTTATTTTGAATATTGTATTTTTCATTAGACTAATATGCTACGATTACTTTGGATATTGTGTTCTTCGTTAAAATATTATGGTAAGTTCAGCATGGATTGTATTTTATTCTAAATCAGAAAATTACCGAATATGTGAAACGATTTGGAGGTATAGTGTGTAATATTTTTGGGCAGGGGTGGCAAACTGGCGAGTCGAGTCGGATATGAGCGGGTCAAACGGGTAATTTAAAAAAATGGACAAATTATTCGATCGCACCTGTATTTGAGACGGATAAAACACGAGATAATATGAATATCAATATTATCCATCTCTTCTTAAATATGATCACTTATGAGAGAATTCCTAGTCTTCCAAACTTGAGGAACATCCAATTTGAGGCTTTACAAATGTAAAAGTTAAACACGTTAGTTATCCATTTTGTTAACCATTTTCTAAGTGGATAATATGGTTCTTTATCCATATTCGACCGGTTTTTAAATGGTGCACTATCCAACCCATTTTTTGATGGATAATATGGGTGGATAACTATTTTCTTTTAACCATTTTGCCACCTCTAATTTTGCGATATATAATGGAATTTCAAAACTTGAGTGTATCATGAAAGCGAGTCTTGCAAACGGGTATATTGTAAATTTTTCCAAAATTAATTATTGAATGGGTACTGCTCTGCACTATAGCAAAGATTCTTGGTGGGCCAAACTATTGGGCCGTTGGACATTAAATAGTCCAATGTTTCTAAATAGTCCATGGGCTTGTTTGAGGCTCCTAAAGATGATTTGGGCTTTTCCCTTTATGGGATTTGAGGTTTCAATCAAGAAACATTAACTTAAATAGCCGCTCACCCGACCACCTAAACTAAAAATAGTTTGTGCATGTATAATATATATATATAATTACACGTATAGTTGTGTATAATCAGTATATAATATATATATATATATATATATATATATATATATATATATATATATATATATATATAACTTAGAAAAGTAAACAATTAATATGACCGATCATTTATGTAAAAATCCATTCAATCAATTTGTTTGGGCTCTTTGCCTTGGCAACTATCCTAGGTTTCCAAACTTTGAATAGTCTAAATGTTGGGCAATTAGAGCATTACACTTGTACGTTACTTTCCTTTATTAGCTTCACAATCATTATCCAATATCAACTTTGGAACTCACTAATTCGGATTCAATATATATATATATATAAAAGGCTTGTTAAAGGAGGAAATTGCTATGTACCCGATTCTTTTTTATATATATTCGCAAGGTTAGAACCTAAGACCTCTGATCCTATCCTTCCTACTACAATCACTACACTTTCTTTGTTTCGAACTATAATTGTGACTATGTCGTTTTAATTATGTATATTTACCGTTTGGAGAAGACTTTTTGATTAATTAAAGAGTGTTGATGTATGCGTTCGGATAATTTTTAGATTTTTCTAAAGTTTCCTGAAAAAGAAAGGGAATTCATCATGTTAGGTTTATCATATACAACTTTACTTTGTATTTCTGCAACATACGATTTCCATGCTGCCTATATTAATGAAGAAACCATTCTTGCCAGAACATACAGATTCTTAATGAATATATATATATATATATATATTTACTACGTATAAATATTTTATACCATTAATATAATTTAATCGTCTATTACAGGTTATTACTCTATTTTCTAGATAGCTATAGTAGGCTTAATATCAATTGTTATAGGTCAAATATATAAATCTAATAATTTACCAATTTTGGACAAAGTGATTATAAACTCTTCAATATATATCTGTCCTTGGCATATTCTTTATATAATATGTATTCCCACTATTAGGGCTATTGGCTTAGCTGCTAATGGCATTACGTGCTATATATTAATAAGGAACTTTGTCAATAAATAAAATGAAGATATTGATGAATAAAGACTCGGGAAAGATTATAATTTAGCTAGTTCTAATACAATAACAGCTAAATATGATGTTTGTTTTGATTGTTACTTAAATTTTATTGTATCATATCGTTAAATCTGTCGTTACGTAATGATGAAATGTGCCACTTTATGTAACGACCGATTTTGGTGTGGCCGCGTCGTTACCTTATCTTTTTCTCTCAATCTCATCTTTTATTCTTATTAAATAATTTATTTTATCATTTACCTTACCTTTTTATATAGTAATTTTATCCTGTATCATAATTTTCTTTATAATATTACAAGTTTATTCTTTATATTGTTGATGCGTGTCTGTGTGATATCATGAAACGATGGCAAACGACATAATCTATCCAAAAATTATTTTTATCAAACGATACAGTACAATACAATACAGTACGATACGGTACATAATAAAACGATAGGTAACAACCATCTAAACAACCGTAAAGTAAATAAAAATATAGAGGGGTTAAATATTAATTGACTTAAACTATAAGTAGTAAAAGTTGAGATTTGGAAAAGAAGATTCTTCAAAAAGAATCAAGATTATTAAGTTTTATACACTGACCATGTAAGTAACCTATAATAAATGAAACATACCTTGAAATGAGGAGTTAATTACACTGATAGCTTATAATTTTTTTATATAATTAGTATATTTAACTTAAATCCAATAATTAATCACTACCAACATATGTGCAGAAATGTCGTCGGAGTTGAGTAAGTTATTGCAATTATAATATTAGCCTAATTAAATCCTACTAATTGTTATTGGACATAAACTAATTGCCACTAATTTATTCTTTAAAATAATCATAAAACTTAGAGTAGCTTGTTGAGTAAACGGAGGGCTAAGCATAGAGGTTATATATTTTAATTTAATTTATAGATCACTATCAGACGTGTTTTTGGTCAGCTCTATAGTTTATTTGGGCTATTTTGAGTTTTAAACAAGTTGTTTGATAGTTTAATAATAGCCTAGAAAAGACAAAAATCTATTTAATTAAATTTAGTTCGAGTCTTCCTTAAATAATTCATCTCTAATTTATTCAATTTTAGTTGGTAAGCTAAGATATCTATGTCCTAACAACTCATAATTGGAAGCAAAAAACTTCTACCCCCACCCACCCCCTTAACAAAATAATTTGCAAAGTCTCACGTTCGAATTTCAGCGGAGGTAAAAATATTAGGCGATTTTTTTTCATTTGTCCAATCTCTAGTGATAGAATTACTCGGTATGTGTGCTGATAGGAAGTAAGTTAATAAAGGTGCGACCAAACTGACTCGGATATCAAAATTATGAAAATAATAAATATTATTTGCAAGGTACCTAATACTACCAATCTCTTCTTAAATTTATTATATATATTTATGTGTTACAAGAACAAGGTTGAGTTGGGGGATATTAATCAATAAAGTAATATGTACACTAACACCTTCCATAATTATCAAAAAGTATAAGAAAATAACAAAAAATACATGATCTCTCCATTTTAGATTAGGGTTTAACTTATATAATGGAGTGACATGGTAAAGAATTTTTATACTTTCAGGGAAATATAAAAAGCAAGTTATTTATTGATTTTTTTCGAATATTAAATAAGAATTATTATAGACGACATTCATCTATTATTATAATATGACATTTGAGCCAAATGATATAAAAATTTGTACATTATTATTATATATAAAATTAAAAATCTTTAAATAATAGATATCTCTTGTACTAGAAGAAAAAAGTTAGCGCGATCTTTCAATCAAATTCTTTTGAAGTCTCTAAAAAAAATGCAAATAAGTAACTGCATGCAATAATTTCCTTTAATAGCAATATTAATTCCTAACAAGTTCATCGCCAAGAATTGTGGTGGAACGGCTAAGATCTTCCGTTGATCTGAGATTTTGTAAATGAAAAAAATTCTGATAGGAAACACTTTTCCTTTTCCTTGGTTTTAAGCTGCGTGAATCTGAATTCGTCGGGACTCCAAACCAAACATCAGCAGAAATCTATCTTTTAACGAATATGAATATATACTAGTAATATATATGTAAAAACTATTTTCATAACTAAAATACCTAACTTCTATCTTTATCAGCTTGTGTAAAATAACATGATTCTTTCAATTTTAAAACAAATCCCACCACTAATCTGAACCTATAGGCCTATAAGCATGACTTCAAGAGATCAATTAAATATGGATTTTAAGCATATTTGAGGTACAAAATATGGATTTTAAGCATATTTAAGGAATCTTTTACAGCTAATTCAGTGCATTAAAGATATCTTAATCAATATTAGCCATTTTTCTTGACATTCATAAATCCTTTTGAGTTTATTCCCAGTGGAGAATAAAGCTACTTTAAGACGTAAAGTCCATTGTTTAATGAAAATCTTCTTTATTTATTGGAGTACAAAATATATAGAATCATTCAGTTTAATAGTGATTAAATTATAAGTAAGTTTATGGTGAAGAATATTATATGCATTTTAGAAATATTAAAATCCCCACGTATTTCACAAAGTATGCTGTACACTTAGGCCTCTTCTTAACGGAGGCAAATACAAGATCTAGAGTCAGTAGGTTCAGAATAAATATAATATTATTTTATATATTAAATATGTTGCGTATGTATACTATGGTTCGAAGAGCAAGCGATCAGTTCTGTTGAACCTATAGAGATCCGGGGCGAAGCTATGTGTGGCCAAGGGTGGTCAACTGAACACCCTTCGCCAAAAAATTATACTGTGTATATGATAAAATATTGTTGTTATCAATAAAAAATGACTTTGAACACCCTTGCACAGTTCATTGGCAAAGGATGTTTAAGTTCTAAACACTGTTATTGAATTTTCTGATTTCGTCACTGATAGAGATTGTCCTATCACAAGAGGAAAAACTCATTGTTTTCAACTCGATCTATATATCATGTGCAAAATAAAGAAACTTAAAATGTATATATATTATATGATTATACCCGTTTTGAACTCTTTAAGTCTAGATCCTAGATTCGTCTCTCATTCGTAAAAAAACATGTATTGGAATGGGAATAATGCTTGATATACAAGGAGATGGAACTCAGCTATGTACATTTCTTGAATAAGGAGGATAATCTCACAAATTAAATAAAGAAAGAGCGAGGAAGAAAATGATGAGCAGATGATGATCTAGCTAGGGAGCGGAGACGGGGGCGGAGCTAGAGGAGCAGAACAGGATTTATTCGAATCCTTTTACCGGAAAGTTTTTATTTTACTTATATATAGTAAATGTTGAATTCTTTTAATGAAAATTCTGCTTCGGCTACTGAGTAAAGGGGGTGAGAGATTGAGAGGTAGATTAATTGATTGTACATTTGAAAGACAAGTACTGAAAACTTGTCATGTGTCTCAGATGAAAATGCCATTTTTCTAAAGGTCAATTAGCTGAGAGAAAAAAGCATTGTTTTCAGCAAAGACCAGTGGGATCAAATTCCCAAAAAGTTAGTAGCAAAATCAAGAAAATTCAACTCAAACATTAATGTAAGACATGTTATTAATAGAACCCCTAGCACATGAGCTTTTTTCCAGTAGAAGAACTAATTAAAACCCTTATTGCCATTACATACATTTAATTTTTAATGTTTCACTATAGTTAATTACTAGTATTGAAAAAAATAAAAGGGTAACCCAGTGCACAAAGCATCCGGCGAGGAAGGCCGCACTCCAAGCGGTGTGATGTAGGCAACCAATCCTAATACAAGCATCACCAATTCAACAGCTGGCCGCAACCCAAACGGTGTGATGTAGGCAACCAACCCTAATACAAGCATCACCGACTGACTGATTCAACGGTTTGAACCCGTAACCTATATGCTTTCTATCCCAGAACTCCTTAGGCTAATGGCAAACAATTCTATTTCTTTCTATAATCTATGGTTGATAAAATAGAAAAACATGAAGAGGAACATAAATCAACTAATCAGTTATAGTAATAGCACTACTATAATAATTAAGTATAAGTATATATGTGTGTGTGTTTCTCCCATGACAATAAAAATGAATATGAGGATTGCATTCTCAAACCATTTCAGAACATTAAGAGTGGAAGAGTATTTTCAGAATTCATAGAGTTACAAAACCAAGAACAATAAACAAGAAAAAAAAAGTTAAAACCCCCTAAAATAGAAGTGGAAAATAAGCCCAACAATCACTAAGACTACTAATACAAACATGGTACCCTAATTCTTACCTTTATGATTCAAGAACCCTAATTTCTTCATTGATCCAATCGGTTTTCGTTCGATATAAACAGCATAACTCTAATCTTCAAGAATTAGTCAGCTTGACCCTCGTACTGATATCACGTAAAGTGGAACGGAGGGAGTAGCTTTTAGACTCCAAATGGTAGCTGACCATTAGGCATATTCAAAGGAAGATTAAAGAATGGAAATCCAGATGAAGGGTCAGGAAATTGGTTATTATTAACACCACCACCACCACCGCCGCCGCCGCCGCTATTAGGGCCATTGCCACTAGAGACTTGTGATACCTGTGGTTGAATTTGGAGACTTCCTTCATCTTCCTCTAATGGCAATCTCTCATATGCAACATTTGTAAAAGATGAAGCTATAACAATAACTGGTCCAGAAGCAATTAATTCCCCTACAACACTTCCTCCAACCACTTGTCCTTGTCCACCAGCCAAGAAAATGGTTAAGCTCGTCGCACCTGTTGAAAACATAATTAAGTAAATAAAACTGTATTGTTCATCGGTAATGGAAACCAAGAATCCTAACAAAGGGATTCAAAAGAAAAATAAGAATGCCATATCTAATAGTATAATTTTTGAATCCCTCTTATCACTACATCTAAAACTTCCCTTACGTCAAGGGGATTCAAGAACGTACATATATATAAAAAGTTGTTTTTACCCTATTACTACAGTATAATTTTCCGACAAAGAAACCCTTTCATTGAACTATGGGACACAACACAAGGAACTGTAGCATTCAAGCCCGCTAGTGATATTGTCCATTTTGGGCCTAGGCCCTCACGAGTTTTAACGCATCACTAGGGTCTAAGGCTTGTTAACTTATATACCCATAATCCCTCTTGTGTTTTGCCGGGTGTTACGGGAACCAACTTCATTGAACATACAGATATACAAAGAAGTTTGTCTTTCCCCTATTACTGGGGTATAATTTTTCGACAAAGGGGATTCAACTGATGAACCCCATATGTTGACTGATTTTCTTTAAATATTTAGACGAGATGGTCATAAAATGTCGCACCTGGAGGAGCTGGTGGAGGCAAGAAAGAACCAGAAAGTGAAAGAATCTCAAATCTTCCATGCAATGCAACAACAGAACCAGCTGCCGCAGGTTGTCTAATGCTCACATTTGTTACTGTCCCACTACCACTTAATATACAGATCCCACGTTGTCTTCTTCGAGCATAAGTTGAAACACACTCAAAAACATCACATCCATTTCCAATCTCCAAAATATGTGCTCTTAACGTATTTGCACTTTCCCTAGTGATGATTACTGGTGGTTTTGCCTTGTTCTTGGATCCCGGTGGCCGGCCTCTAGGTCGCCGACCAACAATATCACCTATAAAAAACATAATTAAATAAATAAAAGTATGTTCTTTCAAACAATTTAAATTTTTAGATGAAACTGTCACATAATTCAACGTAATATCAGACCAGACAAAAAGGTCTTGGATTCAAGATTTCAAGGGTGAAGGGACGTGTTGACTGAAAATATAATTAAGTAAATAAAAGTATGTTCTCTTTAACCTTGATTCTGGTGACCGCCGCCACTATCGCCGTGGTGATGGTCATCGGAAAACTGGTTTTTGTTGTTAACTTCAATATCATCAGGTTGTCTTTGGAGATTGAAGTCAGATGGATGGTGAAGTTGATGAACAAAATGAGAAGCAGTGCTTAAATCCAAACCAGCCATATTGACCAAAACATCAAAAGTACAACAAACACAAGAAAATTCAAGAAAATTATAATTAATATAAAAAAAATATTTTAAATAAAATGCTTTTTTTGTAGTTGTTTAATATAGGGAAGTGGAGGAAAATGGAAAGATATAAGGCTTAAAAAAAGATGGTTTTTTTTTATTTTAATATCAAGATTTGAATATAGAGATTAGAAAACAAGAATTGCCTGCAGCTTATGCTATGGGGATTTGGTTTTTGAGTGCAAAGAAAGGGAAGGGAGGAAGAAGGAGAGAGAGAGAGAAGAGTGAGAGGGGGACAAAGACTCAAACAAACGCAGTCATTTCCTTCTCTCACCCTAAAGTTTAAATATATAAGTATAAAAATAATAAAGGATTGAAAATTATTTGTTTATTCAACTACTACAGGTTTTATTAAAAGAGAAATATTAACATGGTTTAACTTATATACAATGAAATATTTACTGCAACCTGTTAAAATACTAACAAATATTTTGGGATCTTTACACAAATAACCGATCATATTTATTATTTATTTTGTCTAGTCATATACATAATTTATACATTAATTATACACAATATATAATACATAACTATGCATATATTATACCTTCACAGACTATTTTTAGTTTAAGCGATTAGATGGACGACTATAGGACTATTTTGAAACTAATCTACGTTGACAATGAAATGTAAGAACAATATAGACTCCTTAATTTTGAGTCTGAATTCTGGCTAGATTTTTTTTAGTCTAAAAAGAAACAAGAATCTTATAGAAGACTTCAAGTTTTGTGCAATGACAATTTATAAGTTTTCAATTTACACCATTAAATTAAATTGACATATATATACTACAATAACGTGTTATATAACATTAAACTACATTATTGTATCAACTTGTTTACAAAGTTGACGTATATAAGACAGACACTAAGCCTTATCCTCAATTAGGTAAGAAGTGTATATATATATATATATATATANTTATAAACATTAGTAATAAAATATTTCTCCTTCATTTCACGTATTTTTTATAATTTTCAACTGTTTACTGCCATCAACCACCAATATTGTTGACATTTTTATTTTTTATTATTTTGGGTCTAGGTTCAGGGTTTTGGCCAGGGGCTCGGCGGATACAGAATTTTCACTACAAAAATTCAAAAAATAACAAAATTAAACACGTCAAGTAGTAAAAATATGAACCAAGTTTTCAAGAAACATAAATTCGTTGACATATATATATATATATATATATGTCAACGAATTTATGTTTCTTGAAAACTTGGTTCATATTTTTACTACTTGACGTGTTTAATTTTGTTATTTTTTGAATTTTTGTAGTGAAAATTCTGTATCCGCCGAGCCCCTGGCCAAAACCCTGAACCTAGACCCAAAATAATAAAAAATAAAAATGTCAACAATATTGGTGGTTGATGGCAGTAAACAGTTGAAAATTATAAAAAATACGTGAAATGAAGGAGAAATATTTTATTACTAATGTTTATAAGAAGTCAATATTTAGGGAATTAGAAGCAAGTAGGATTAGGGGTGCGTAGGAAGTCAAGGCTTTCATGTTTTACAAGCGTATTATTTATTTTTATTTAAAAAACATGATAATGAAGGAATTTATTTTACTAGTATATGAAACCTTGATTAGATTTATGTGGGTAAGGTTAGATGTGGTTTGATGGATTTGTGAGGTGTACAAGACTTAATCATGGTTAAGGATCTCAAAGTGTTTGACCATGTTTTAATGCTACTCAAAGATAAACGTGAAGATGAGAGAGACACCACCAATCAGGACGGAGAGTTAGTGTTCGAGTTACGGGTTTGATTGATATATATATACTTCAAATTTTGATTCCGCAGTTACTACCGATAGATGTAGCGAATGAATGAGATTACTTCACTCTAATCAAGGATTTGTACTCAAACCCTAAAACTAGAGAAATCTCTCACAACAAATATTTTTTACTTACACGAATCTGAATTAATAGGGCTAGTGAGTTTAACAATTCTAATATTAAATGATTATAGAAAAAGAGAGAAACTATAGTTGAAATTAATATTTTAAAATTTATGTTAAATAAATTTTATATTAGAGAAAAAATTAATGGATGGGGAAGAGTGGCCAAGTGGGAGATGGAAGCAGCGGCGGATGGATCCCACTTTTGTCTTCTCCAAACCACCCTGGACGGCTTTCTTTGTAGTCTTCTTTTTTGCTTTGGGCCAGCCTTGCTTGACTGGCTTATTTTTTGGCATTTGTTCTGTAAGAACCAATGATTTGACTCCACTGGTCTTTTATAGGGAGCGCTTTATTTTTTTTAAGTACAAATATTTGGCGCAAATTCAAATTAGTCGGGTTCGAAAGTAAGTATCGGATATCGGAGAAAAAACCAAAAAAAAATTAATTGACAGGTTCCTCGGCCAATCGTCACTTGTCTGTCTTTGCTTATTAAAAAACCGAACCACAATCTCTTGATTGATTTGGTTTTTTCTACCTTTATAACTCGTTCTATAAGTTTACTAGCGATACACTAATACAACACTAGCTATAGCAACAACTAGTACAATGAGTCAGGTGTCGAGTAAATTCGATAGTAGACACGTGTTGGCATACCAGCTTTTCTTCTCCTTTCAGGGAGAGCTAATGCGGGTATTTTAGTTTGTAGGTAATAAAACCTTATATGAGATTCTGAACTCAAGACGTCTGCTTACTCTAATTTTATGTTAATAAATTTTATTGTTTATAAGTTTAAGTTAAAATATTAGAGATGAGGCATTTATTTATTATGCCTTGTTTGGTAGTCTGGAATTAGGAATTCAACCCCCATACATCTATGTGGAACAAACATACAGCATTTGATTTTATACTTTAATTCTTTATAGCTACTTGTTATTCAACAAATAAATAAAAGTACAAAGGCATACACCTTTATTTTTATTTATAATCAACAGAATATGCTACTATTGTCTGTGTAAGTGTTAAAAATTAATATATCAGTTTCTGTCACTGAAACATATACAATATTGATAGAAGAATTATTATATTTTGGGAACATTTAAAAATTAAATATTACGTACTTAAATATATTAACTACTGTTTTTGCTGCTATTTTAATAGTATGCTTAAAATTAATAATTGACTTAATTCTTGCATGATAGCCTTTCAAGATTTGGAGTGATAAGCTGAAATAACAATCTAAATTAGCTACCATAATTATTAATAGTTAATCTTAATTTCAATATTATATCCGTTCATTAAGATAAAGTGTCAGATTAATATACCAAAACAGTGTCCAATTATTGAGCTCAATTGTTCAACTTAAAATCAACATTAAATATTCTATTAATTAAATAAATTACTTTAAATACTCAAAAGTTTTCGCACATTATATTTCAGTGTTGGAGTCAAGTGGAATTGTGTTTTCTTTTCAATAAATAAAATGCTTTGGTCTAAAGCTAAATGTGAACAAACCATATGAACCCATGATGAAACAAAAAAGGTGTCGGTACACGTTCCAAATAATAGGAGGCAAACTTAGGTTTTTCATTTGTGTAGCAATCAATAATGTCGAATATGAAACATCATCGTTAATTGGAAATAAATATAAGTTTCTGGCCCCTTAAATGTTATATTAATGCAACAATAATAAATACACAAACTTTACCCTTAACTTATGCATCGAGACGGAGCTAACCCATCAACTACGGGTTCGGTCGAATCTAATAACTTTGGTCCAAACTTTATATTTATCTTATGAAATTTATTGAGTACACCACCTTAAACATTGTATTGAAGGCAACAAAAGAAAGTACCACTCATTATCTTGAGCTCAAGTTATATATATATGTATTATAATTTACACACAATAACCCCACACACTAATTAAGTTCAACTCTATTGCAATTTTATAGTTTTTAGAGTGAGAAACTCTCACTTCTCACTACATACATAATGGAAAATACACCCAAGATACCTAACATACCATAGGAATCACCGGATATTAACCCCATGGAGGAGGATACTAACCCAACACACTCTTACAAGGAAATGCTCCTGGACAAGAAGGATACTTTGTATTGGTAAAAAGAGCTTCACACGTGTAATAATTCTTGATGACTCAGCCAGTTATGTGGAGCAATAAAAATATGACAGATGGATAGGATTCTATAAAGAGGTACGAAGCAAAGAGGCACGACATAATATACCTACGGGGCAATCAGCTACGGGAAACTCAACTTAATTGAGACATGGAAGAGACACGGTCGGAATGAATCCGGACAGAGCTACGGGCAGATTCAGAGATATTCAATTAATGATCCACACGTTACACAACCTTCACGCAACAGTTACGGTTACTCTTTGTAACGCTACATTAATGTCATAATTAGTCATTAATGTGCGATCATTGTAAAAGGTAGACGTTATATTAAGAAATTTCCTATATAAGAGAATAAAATATAACTTGTATGGGACATTCGAACTACGATTATAATACACTTTACTTTCGGTGCATATCATTATTTTCTATTTACTTATTTATTTGCAATTATCATTTTTACCTTGGTTATCAGAAACCCGCGTTCATCCTAAAAATATCTTTGGTCAAAGGATCTAATTCTTTGGTTAAACAAATTGGTTTCGTTACCGGGAATCTGATAATCATTGTTTACTTTTCAAGAAATATCCTTTGAATTATGTCGAACCACAACGACAATAACCAACAAAGGGATGAAACTCCATCAACCGCAAGAACCCCACGAGGTTCAAAGGAGCAATCCCCAGAAAGATCCAACAACAACAATAATGGTAATGATCAAACTGCAGAACAAGATCAAGTAAAGCAAATGATTGCAGAGTATGCAAGCCAGGCTTTGTAAGAATTCGCGAGGGGATTATCGACAGCGTCACCTGCACCATCGACATCCCCCCCCCCCCCAAAAANAATGAATCTCTCGAAACGAGACCAGGTATGTCTAATAGCTCTGAATTGCAAACTTTATTACTAACCTTGCAGAAACAGGTGAAGGAACAAAACGATCGAATCGAACAAATTCCTAGAGTGCCACCTGTTATCAAAGGCACTGATGTTGATAGATATTCTTAACAAACCTTGGAAACCAAGCCCAGCACCCTTGCCTATTCCCAAAAAATTCAAAATGCCTGATGTTTCTAAGTATGACGGGACAACCGACCCATGCGACCATGTGACTGCTTTTACCACCGGAGTTAAGGGCAATGACTTAACAAAACAAAAAATTGAGTTGATCTTAGTCAAAAAGTTTGGAGAAACACTTACCAAAGGAGCACTAACCTGGTATTCTCTTCTCCCTAAAAACTCTATTGATTCTTTTGCTGAGCTTGCAGATTCCTTCATAAAAGCACACTCCGGTGCGCAAAAAGTGGAGAAAAGAATGGAGGACATATTTAAAATAAAACAAGGAGACACGGAACTACTCCGTGAATTTGTAGATAGGTTTCAACGAGAAAGAATGCTACTACCAAGGGTGCTTGATAATTGGGCAGCCATGGCATTTGCAAGCAACTTAAATGACAAAAGTTCAGAAGCCACGAGAAGACTCAAGGAAAGCTTGAGAGAATTCCCAACTACGACATGGAATGATGTCTATAACAGGTACAACACCAAGCTTCGTATAGAATAAGATACCATTGCTCGTTCAAAAGACGAAGATCGTATCAGTTCCAGATGTTCCGAATCAGACAGAAGTAACACTCGGTCAGAATATAGACCATCAAGCAGAGATGAGGGCTCATCCTCATCAAGATCCAGAAAGGATCAAGATGAACGAACTAGAGGTAATGCACGAATTGGGGATCACACTTTCAATGTAAGTACTTCCGAACTAGTTTCAGTATTAAGAAATATGGGTGATAAGGTTCGATGGCCCAAAGAAATGAGGTCAAACCCAAATAAAAGGAACCCAGATTTCTGGTGTGAATTTCATAATGATCATGGACATATAACTGCAGATTGCAGATTTTTACAAGGTGAAATAGAACAATTATTGAAACAGGGCTACTTAACAGAATTGTTTAGTGAAGAAGGTAAGCAAGCATACATGAAGAACAGGCAGGAGCCCCCAAAACCTCCATCTCCAAAAAGAACTGTCAACGTGATACACAGAGGTGAAGAAGTAAACAGAGTGGTTTGCAAAGTATCCACGAAGTTCACAATTACACACGGAAAGCAGGTTCGTGAAAATACGGAAGCAGACAATATAACCTTTGATGATGCAGATATCAGCGGATTAATGCTCCCCCACAACAATGCTCTGGTAATATCCTTACTTATTCATGACACTAACGTAAAAAGAGTGTTGATTGATCCAGGTAGTTCAGTCAATATTATTTTGCTAAGTCATGAAAGAAATGCTATTGGGGAATCAAGGAATCCCGAAGGCACGAGCCATATCAGGGTTTGATAACTCTACGGTTATAACCAAAGGGGAAATTGAACTTAGTACTTATGCTGAGGGAGTAATCAAAAATACCAGGTTCCAAGTCATCGATACTAACATGGCTTATAACGTAATCATGGGAAGATCATGGATCCACTACATGAAACCAGTACCATCCACCTTGCATCAGGTAATTAAATTCCCTTCTGAATGGGGAATTCAAAAAATTAGAGGCGATTAGCAAACCGCGAGAAATATAAATTATGTGGTACACTACAACAAAAAAGTAGAAGTGGAAGAATCAAAAGATAACAAAATCTCCCAAACGGAAAATGTTTCCCAAACAGGTATGGAAGAAATTACTATCCAAATAGGTACGGAAGATATTATTGCTGAAACAGGTACGAAAGAAGATAGCTATGAGAAGGTGAATCAAGTCACCACAGAATAAATACCAAACCACACAGATGTGGATTCCAGACCTGACGTCATTTAGGAACCAGAGGAAGATGAACATATAAAAACAACCACGGAATAGCTTGAAGCGGTTCCATTGTACGAACAAAAGCCTGAACAGAAAGTTCACATAGGCACGAGGCTAAGCCCAAGCCGAAGAGGTAAATTGATTGATTATTTAAAAGCTAATGTCGATTGTTTTGCATGCTCCCATTCAGACATGACAGGTATACCTCCAGAAGTGATGACTCATAAGTTAAATGAAGATCCATCCTTCATACATGTTAAGAAGAAGAAAAGAAAGCAAGGACCATTCAAGAACCAAATGATTGACGAAGAGGGGAACTTATTGTTACAAAGTCATGCCATTTGGCTTGAAATATGTTGGAGCCACATATCAAAGGCTAGTGACCAAGATGTTCCAGGAACATCTGGGGAAGACGAAGATTTTACATCGATAACATGCTAGTAAAATCAACACATGTGAAGGATCATTTCCAGCACCTCGCTATTACCTTTGAAATTTTACGCAGGTATAATATGAAATTGAATCCAGAAAAATGCGCCTGTGGTGTAGATCAGGTACATTTTTGGGTTTCCTTGTATCAAATAGAGGAATAGAGGTAAATCCTGCTCAAATTAAAGCTATTGAAGAAATACCTGATATACTTACGAACAAAAAGGAAGTTCAAAGACTAACAGGTAGAATTGCAGCCTTAGAAAGATTTATTTCCAGGTCTTTCGAGAAAAGCTTTAAATTCTTTTAAGTTCTCAAGAAGCAACATCAGTTCGAATGGACTGGAGAATGTCAACAAGCTCTCAAAGATCTGAAGGCTTATCTATCAAAACCCCCGTTGCTATCAAAGCCAAAAGAGGGGGAACGGTTGTATATCTACCTTGCCGTTGCAGAAATTGCCGTAAGTGCAGTACTGGTAAGGGAAGACAAAGGTAAACAATCTCCAATTTATTATGTATGCAAGACTTTATTAGATGCTGAAATTAGATACCCACATCTAAGAAAATTAGCCTTGGCTCTAATTATGGCATCTAAAAAATTAAGACCATATTTTCAATGTCATCCAATCACTGTTGTAACTTCATATCCATTAAGAAATATCCTGCATAAACAGGAATTATCAGGAAGGTTAACCAAATGGGCCATAGAATTAAGCGAGCATGACATAATGTATCAGCCTAGAACTGCAATAAAGTCTCAAATTTTAGTTGATTCCGTCGTTGATTTTAATAATAGTATTGTCCCTAAAGTGGAAAAAGAGTTACAACTCTTTAGCGGTGCTAATCCGGGTCTATGGACCCTATTTACTGATGGTTCTTCTAATGTAAAAGGTGTCGGCTTAGGCATAGTCTTAATATCACCCACGGGTGAAAAGACGCGGCAAACTATCAAATGTTATCCTATAACTAACAATGAATCAGAGTACGAAGCTGTCATTGCAGGGCTGGAACTGGCACGAGATTCTCAATCGAGCAAATCATAATCAAAAGTGACTCTCAGCTGGTAGTAAATCAGATGCATGGGACGTATATTGCTTGGGAGACTCGGATGCAACATTATCTAGAAAAGGCACGAGATCTCGTAAGGCAATTCAAAACGTGGAAGGTAATACAAATACCTAGAGAGGAAAATGCAGAAGCAGATGCATTGGCTAACCTCGCAGCAGTTACGGAAGTAACAAATGAAGACAATACAATTGTCGTCCATATGTTCCATTCAGCAATAGACCAAGATAAAAATGAGGTAACTTTTAACAATTTAACCTGGGATTGGAGAAACGAAATTTTAAATTTTTTGCAGAATGGCACCGTACCTGAAGACAAAAAAGCGGCTCAAGCACTCCACCAAAAAGTTGTGCGGTACTGCCTCATTCGCAATTCTTTATATCGCAAAATGTTCGGAGGTCCTTTAGCAAATTGCCTCGGACCTAACCAAACGAAGTTCGTGATGAGGGAAGTCCACGAAGGACACTGTGGAAATCACGCAGGAGCAAGATCCTTGGTCAAAACCCTAATCAGAGCTGGGTACTATTGGCCTAAGATGGAAGAAGAAGTTGAGGGCTTCGTATCCAAATGCGACAAATGCCAACGATTTGCTAACAACAAGCACCGACCAGCAGTGTTATTGCACCCAGTGATATCGCCATGGCCGTTCATGAAATGGGGGATGGACATAGTAGGATCCCTTCCGGTAGCTAAAGGAAAGGTACGGTTCTTACTCGTGTTAACTAACTATTTCACGAAATGGGTGGAGGCAGAAGCCTTTAAACAGGTGCGAGAAAAAGAAGTAAAAAGATTCATATGGAGAAATATAATATGCCGATTTGGAATACCGAAGGAGATCATATGTGATAATGGCCCGCAGTTCATAGGCTCGCAAATCACATAATTCTTCGAAAGCTGGGAAATCAGACGAATTACTTCAACACCATATCACCCCGTGGCTAATGGGCAAGCTGAATCAACGAATAAGTTCATCATCAACAACCTAAAGAAAATTTTAGATAAAGCCAAGGGAAATTGGCCTGAGAAATTACCGGCAGTGTTATGGGCTTACAGAACAACTTCAAAAACAGCCACGGGAGAAACTCCATTCGCGCTTTTTTATGGCTCAGAAGCCTTAATACTAGTGGAGATTGGCGAACCAAGCATAAGGTTTACAACAGCCACGGAAGATACAAACAGCGACGAGTTTAGAACTAATCTGGACTTGCTCGAACAAAGAAGAGAAGCCGCGGTGATACTTATGGAAGCTCAAAAACAAATCATAGAGCGTTATTACAACCGGAAACCTCACCTCAGATACTTCAAAATTGGGGATTTTGTTCTCAAGAAAGTCTTCCAATCAACAAAAGAAGCTGGTACGGGGAAGTTAAACCTAAATTGGGAAGGACCCTACAAAGTCCGAGGCATCGCTGGGAAAGGCGCCTATGAGCTGGAAGTTATGGACGACACGATCTTACCAACAAGCTGGAATGCCATACATTTGAAGAAGTATTACTTCTAAGGAAAAGGAATACCCCCTGTCAGGTATCATTACGTTCGATTTCATATTTGTACAGTTAAAATTTTATTAACCGCTTTAGATGATAGGCAAAAAGCTAACCCATCACCAGATGATGATATTAGACCTGCAAAGACGTGAGGAAGTAACTAAATTCCCGATCTAGGGTTACACTTTCTGATGGACGTTTTAAAGGGTTAAGCAGTCATCATCTAAAAACTATATACCTTCGAGTCCCGTATGTTTTTCCTTTTCAGGAAAAGGAACACAAAGAAGGAATAGTCAAGTGCTCGAGATTTCATTCTTCAAATCTCAAACACTTGGGGGACTATACAGTATGGAAGGCAAAGACGAAGCAAAGAAGACTATCAAAAAGTCAAAGCTCGAGCCTGAAGATCCATCTACCCAACAAGTCAAGTGATACGAGCAAAATCGAAAGATCCAAAGACTCAAAAACACAAAAGCCTGATTCAAAAACCTTCGAACAATGTTCATAGATGTAAACAAATTTTCAGGTTAAAAGGCAAAATATTAGTTACGAGGGAGAAGTGCACATCTTTGTACTTATTTAGAAAACTGTTGCAACTAAAAATAGTTGTGGATAAATATCATCATCTTTGTACTTATTCAGAAAACTGTTGTAACTAAAAACAATTATGAAATCTTTGTACTCATACAGAAAACGGTTATCAATAAGAAACAGTTACGGATGAAAGATCATTATCCTTGCATTTATTCAAAAAACTGTTATAAACAAAAAACAGTTATGAATGAAAAAGCACCACCCTCGTGTTTATTAAAAATTGTTGTCAATAAAAAACAGTTACGGGTAAAAACCCATACCTTTATGAAAACTGTTACAAACAAAAAACAGCTAATCCCTTGTATTAACTCGAAAAACCTGTTACATAAGGAAAATAGTTACGAAATACAAGTGTATATCAAACCTGTTAAAAGAAAATAATTGCAACATGAGTTTTAGACGATAATCAAACACATGTAAAATATTTTGAAAGTTCGACACAAAAACTTTCTTCAGAAACATTGTTAAACATGTGAAAAATTCCTATCTCTCTATTGCATTTTTAAACCATTATGAAGTTGAGACGTCTTCTTCATTAAGTGTCGATAAAAAAAAGGGCCCTCTTTCATAAAACCGTACCTACTACGAAAAGGTACGGATAATCCAAGCATTTTATATGCAAAACTCAGAGGTAAAACTTAAACCTCAAAAATGAAGCATGCAAAAGACTTAAAGAGTGGAACAGAAACTCAAAACAAAAGTCATACTTGCATTAATATACTAACGACTAAGTAAACTAAGTATTAACTTATACTTAGCCGTATAAAGTTTATATACATTCAGGTGCCTCTAAGTTGTCATTTTGGGACTTAAAAGGATCCAAACTTACCCCCGATGGGACTGGGGGTAACCACCAATTGAAACAAAAGAAAATAAAATAAAAGAGGAACCAACTTCTTAAACTTCTTTGGAAAGAGGATTGACTTCACTAGCAGAGGGAACAGGAGCAGCTGGGGACGAAAAGACTTGAACAATAGAAGCCTCACCTTCAGGTGAGAGAGATTCGTACCTTGTTGAGCCTTCTCAATGGCCTCCTTGATTTTTGCAATTTTAGCATTAAGGTCGAAACCCTCTCGGCTCATTTCAGTCAATGTGTCGAGGCGAGAGTTCATATACGGCCAACTAACATCAACAGTTGTCCTATATTCAAGAGCTTTGTAATCTTTTTCCCATAGCATAACCCCAACTCTTAGTTCGTCCCTCTCAGCCACAACAACATCATTGGAGGCCCTTAAAAGAGCGAGAGACCTTTCCAGGAGTTGAACTTTCTCCAAAGAGTTGCGGAGATCCTCCTAGGTATGAGTAAGTTATTGCACAAGCTCGCCTGAATACTCCTCCTTTTGGTTCAACAAGGCCTTCAAATTCCTAATCTCCTCAGAGGCACGAGACAGCTACTCCGCAAATGAGGATTCGAGGACGTTCTTATCATTGCCCGCCTAATCAGAAGATGCTTTCTCCACGACCAACTCTGCCGTCATGACTCTCACTTGCTGCTCCAAGGTACATTTTTCTTCTTCTACGGCCTCCATGTCGAGCCTTAAGCTTTCATACTGCTCCTTCCAGTTATCTGCTTCAGCACGCCATTCTTTCACTTCATGCTCCGTGTTAGAAACCCTCTTCATAAGCTCCGCGCCTATAAGATTGATCTGCAAAAGAAAGTCAACTAGATATGGTAAATACATGTGCAAGAATGAACATAAGAAAATGCGTTTTACCTTTAAAGGAGTATGCACGATTTCATTAGCCCATGTAAGGGAACTGTGGATGTCCAACTTAGCTCTCTCTGGCGGGCCTATTAATGGTTTCAACCACACATCAGGCTAGCCAGACTTTTTAAAGAGACTACCCTCTGCTGGAACTTCTATCATCATCTGCCTCATCTCACTGTTGGAAGACCCTACTTGTGTAACAGAAGGCACGGAAGCAGGTAGAGATGTAGGAGCCACGGGCAAGGAAGTTTGAGGGGCCGAAAAATCCACGGGAGAGAGAGCAATGACAGGAGCAGGAATAGCCATGGGAGCAGGAGAAATAACTGGAACAATTGAAGAGAGTTCTCTAAGACAAGGAGAGAAAACAGCCAAGGGAGCTTCATCAGCAATAGGACCAAAGCCTTCACGGAACAAATGGTCAAAAGATTCACGCACGGGAGATGGAGTAGCATCCTCGGAGGCAGAAAGTCCAACTTCAAGCACAGAAGGCACAATGAAAGGTGTAGACTCGTCGTCTGAGACCACCTTCCTTCTGCGTAACCTATGGACCAAAATGCCCTCCTCTTCCTCTTCTTCTTCTGAGGTCCTTGACCCACCTGCCTTCCTCTTTGAATAAGAAGATCCTGAAATGATTTTCTGGGCCTGAGCCAGGGACAACTTGGGAACAAACGCAGCAGAAACTCCACGAGCGGGAAACCCTGTCAAAAGAAAAAGGGTAAAAAATAAACGCTTAAACACGAAAATAAGCAAAAATAAAAGCTTTGCTTACAGTGAGTCTTAACTCTCCAACCGTACTTCCCGAAGAAGTACTTCCATGAACGTTCTTCCAACGGAGCGGTTAACAAAACTTTTCTACCCAATCTCGGAAACCGGAGACATTCTCGACTGTTCCCATGATTGCTGCAAAAAGAAGAAACAACTATGGTATTAATAAAATATCAAAAGCAAAAATCAAGGAATGTGAGAAAAAATTTACTCACGTGCACGATTCCACTTCTCAGGGAAGGAAAGATTTTCTTCACCTACTAAACCAGCAGTGGGCACAACAACATACCCCAACACTTTTTTACTCCTGACAGCCAAGGTAAAAATTCCTTGACGGAACAACATTGGGGAATAAAGGTGAATAAGATTATTAAAGATGAAGGGGACCGAAGCTAAAGTAGCTAAACATCTAATACATGCAACGACTCGCCATATAAAAGTACCGACTTGTCCCAAACAAATTTGTAAAAATCGACAAAACTCGATGATAATTGGGTCGATGGGAGGCTTGAATCCTAAGGTAAAGGGATAGTTATAAACAAAAGAATATCTCGTCTTGTAAGACGTTATTCTTTTATTACCATTTGGAACAACTACAGGAAAATAGGACTTCCAAAAACAGTCCCTGCGTATAAGAGGAATTAAACCTTCAGTAAGAAGGGTAGGGTACTTATCAGCACTATCAAGAGATGACAATGAAGAAAGCTGATCTCTAAGCGCCTGACTATCCCTAGCGAAGGTAAACTCCGCAGGTACTATTTCATCGTCCCGCGGTTCACGCAAAGGTTCGTGATGTTCTCTACCTTTGGACGAAGATCTGGAAGCCCTATCTCTCGGAGAAGTTAAAGACCTAGAAGAAGAAGGGGAAGTAATTTGAGAAAAGGAAGAACCCCTTGAAGGAATAGAACCTAAACTCCTCAACCTACCACCTCTCCGGCTCCGCGTTGGAACAGAAGAGGGCGTCAAATCTTCTACATTTATAAATCCCTTATACTGGTTCGAAGAAGACATATTTACAAATATAAGGAAAAAGTTCTTTACAAATAAAGAATGAAAGTTAGAAGATTTTCGTGAAAGTAAAGAAAGGAAAATGGGTATTTATACTCGAAGACAACCGTCAAAAATGGGAAAAAATAATGATGTGAAAGCCATAATTGAAGGTGTCACTTCGTGACTGATGCAGCCGCAAAAATCCCTAAAAGGCATTGAACAATTGCAGAACCAACCCGGAGATAACACATGGCTTAAGCATTAAATGGAAGTGACAAGTGACGCCTACGTTCAGAGAAAGATGCAATGTTTCGAGTGATGCGGCGGCAAAATAGTCCCGCCATAAATGAGTATCCACTTACAAAATATTAATCGATAAATAAATGTTAAGTGGGGGGACTATCTGTATTGGTAAAAAGAGTTTCACACGTGTAATAATTCTTGATGACTCAGCCAGTTATGTGGAGCATTAAAAACATGACAGATGGACAAGATTCTATAAAGAGGTACGAAGCAACGAGGCACGGCATAATATACCTACGGGGTAATCAACTACGGGAAACTCAACCTGATTGAGACAAGGAAGAGACATGGTCGGAATGAATCTGGACAAAGCTACGGGCAGATTCAGAGATCTTCAATTAATGATCCACATGTTACACAACCTTCATGCAACAGTTACGGTTACTCTTTGTAACGCTACATTAATGTCATAATTAGTCATTAATGTGCGATCATTGTAAAATGTAGACGTTATATTAAGAAATTCCTTATATAAAGGAATAAAATATAACTTGTAAGGGACATTCGAACTACGATTATAATACACTTTACTTTTTGTGCATCTCATTATTTTCTATTTACTTATTTATTCTCAAGTATCATTATTACCTTGGTTATCAGAAACCTGCGTTCATCCTAAAAATAGCTTTGGTCAAAGGATCTAATTCTTTGGTTAAATAGATTGTAGAGTTCATCGTGGATTACAGTGAGACGTTGATTCTTCTCTGTCCCAAAAGCCTTGCCAGATGTGGATTGAACATGTACTCTCATCAAAGCCAAGGGGTGTTGAAACCACTCTTGACCCTAACTCGAGTCATGAGATCCCAGAAACCATTAGCAAGGAGGAAGGAAATGATGGCTACCCAGGGAAAGGACAAGGCACTGGCAGTAATTCCCCCAACAAACCCAAAGCCTCTAATGAACTTCATCATATGGAATGCTAGGGGGAAAACAATGCGGAGTTCAGAAGACACTGTCCATCTAGTCCTGTTGGAGACCAAGATGGTAGATCACAAGAAGCTTACGGAAGACCTACAATACGATATGCATATTCAGTTCCCAGCAGTGGGCCACCCTGGAGGCATCGTCATCATGTGGAAAGAGACCATCCTTCAGGTAGATGAAGTAGCGATTACATCACAAAGTATCCATGAAATGGTTAAGGTACTACCCTCCAACCCCCTTGGTTGTTTCGGCTATTTATGCAAGCATTTATCTAGAGGATCGAAAAACCCTTTGGGATAACTTGATCGACACCTCTAAGCACTTAAATGGTAGAAGGTTTGTGGTTTGAGGTTTTTAATGAAGTATTGAAAGCAAGAGACAAATTTGGGCGTAACTGTGTTAACACAAGCATAAGTAACTTGTTTTGGAATTGTATTAACCTGTGTAGACTAGTTGACCTAGGCTATAAAGGAAGTAAGTATATTTGGTCCAACAAGAGATACAAAAACAGGACAAGCCTAATCCTAGAAAGAATTGATTGGTGTTTTGCTAACTGCTAGATAAATGAATTCCAGATGCTTCTGTTACCCATTTTGTTAGGACTCACTCTGATCATTGTCCTCTCCTTGTCAAGCTCATTAATAGAACCCAAGTTTTTAATGACAATCCCTTTAGATTTGAATCCATGTGGTGCAGTCACCCAACCTTCTCAGCCTTAATCCGATATTCCTTCCCAACTCATTCATCCTTAATCCCTTCATCTATAAGATTCAAAAGTTATGTCATCAATTGGAATAAGCTTACCTTTGGGATCCAGAAATCTACTAACTACCAATTTAGTCATTTCCTCCAAAACTTGGAAAATACTCTCATCGAGGAACGTGACTCAATCCTTAAAAATGAAGAAGACTTCTGGAAATTGAAAGCTAGGATACGCTGGCTCTTCGATGGGGATGCCAACACCAGATTCTTCCACACCACTACTCTTAATAGAATAAGGAGAAACACAATCATCTCCTTTAAGGATGAGGCAGGGAATTGGCAGCACGAGCCCCATGAAATCAAAGACTCAATTGTTAATTTTTTCAAGGACCTTTACACCTTTTTCTCACTCACAATCCCCTATCTCCACTACCACTACTGGCCCACAAATTCCATCACTACCAACTGTGCAAAAAGCCAACATGGTCCCCCCCCCCCCCCCACAGCCAA
>ML262347.1:109160-157203 GCA_005239495.1 Nicotiana undulata
CCCCCCCACCCGCCCCCAAAAACCACCCCCCCCAACAGGGCAAAAAAACAAAATAGTCCCCCCCCCCCCCCCCAGTGATAGTGAAATTAAAAGTGCTATCTTCTCTTTCAAACCCTTCAAAGCCTCGGGACCTAATGGATTACATCTATTCTTCTATTTGAAGTACTGGACTTTGTGGGAAAGGATGTCACCCAATTCTGCAAAGATTTCTTCTCAACTGTAATAATGCACCCCAATATGAATGAGACCCTCATTTGCTTAATTTCACAATGCCCCCAGGCCTCCATGATAAAGAACTTCAGACCTACATGTCTATGTAACATTGTCTATAAAACTGTGAACAAATCTTAGTCACCAGAATTAAACCATACCTGGCCCACATTATTGGTCCCAGTCAGGCTCCAACAGGAAAACCTCTAACAATCCCATCATTGTCCATGAATAGATCACCCACATTGGGAAAATGAGAGGCACAATACCTCACATAAACCTAAAGATTGACTTGGAGAAGGCCTTTGACAGAATTTAATGATCCTTCATTCGAGACACCCTCCAAGTTTTCAACTTCTCCACTGGCACCATGAATCTCATCATGTCTTGTGTAAGCTCATCCTCTATCTCTATTCTAGTGAATGAGGATCAAACCAACTTATTCAAACATACCAGAGGCATCAAGCAGGGCTACTCCCTCTCCATTTACCTTTTTATTATGTGCATGGAAATACTCTTTAGGGCTATTGAGAAGGATGTCCAGAATAAGGGGCGGTGTCCAATTAGCATAAGCAGGTCTGATCCCAAGATCTTCCATTTGTTCTTTGTTGATGATTTGACTCTATTTGCAAGTGCTGACCAGAAAAACTGCTCCACAATCATTAGCACTTTAAACTCCTTCAATCAGGCCTCAAGCCAAAAAATCAATCTTGCTACATCAAGAGTTTATTTCTCTGCCAATTTCCAATCCCACCAAATGGAGTCCAACTCCAACAGTTTGTCCATTCAGGCCACAACTACCTTTGTAAAATACATTGGTGTCCCCATCTTCCACAAAAGTCCAGTCAATAGTGATTTCCAATTCATCATTGATAACTTACACTCCAAAATGGTTGGTTGAAAAACTAACCTCTTAAACATGACTAGGAGAACTACCCTAGCAAAAGCCTCCCCGAACAGTATCCCTAGCCATGTCATGCAATTCATCGAACTCCCCTTACAAACTTCTAAGGAGATTGATGTAATTCCAAGGAATTTCATCTGGGGTACCACACCAAATAGGAAGAAGATGCACCTAGTTGGCTGGAACACTATCACAAAGTCTAAGTCCAGGGAGGTCTGGGAATCCAAAGGGCAGAGTTGAAAAACAAAGCTATCTAGACAGGACTGGCCTTGAGGCTCTTTCACAACACATCCTCCCTCTGGGCAAAAAACTCTTATTGCAAAGCACTGTAACTGGCGACACTCTCCTAAAAAGCAAAACCAGTCACTGTTAATGCATTCTCAAAGGGTGGGAAACACGTTCACAAGCTGGGAGATGGGTGGTTCACAAAGGGAACAGAGTCAGCTTCATAAATGACCCCTGGATCCCAAACCACCCATCCATAAGGACCATGGTTGACCCAACACAAGCTGACTTGTCAACCACGATTGCTACAATCTACAACAATGGGGTCTGGGATACTTCTTCCATCTCCCTAAACATCCCTACAAACATCAAAAACATGTTTTTAATCACTTTCATTCAACCCAATCCTATAAAGGAGGATAGGATGATTTGGGGAAACACTAGAAATGGCCTCTTCAGCACCAAATCTACACTCTTCTTGCCAACAGTGCCTCCTGGAATAGGACAGATATCAACAACAACTGCTTATGGATCTGGAAACTGAAGGGCCCCTAATAAGATAAAATCTTTCATATGGCTTCTCTACCATGAAAGGCTACCAACAAGGGATTTTCTTCATTATATTGGGGTCTAATGTAATCCAATGTGTTATTTATGCAATGATGCTCTTGAGACCTCCACCCACATCTTCTTTGAGAGCCCCAATGCAAAATCTTTCTGGAAAAAATTAACCTCAAAGAGCACCATTGCAGAACAAACCCAAAACCCTACCTTTAATAGCAGGGACTGGCCTGCCATATGCGCTTCTTTAAAAAAAAGTCATTCAATAACACCCTTAAAGGGGATAGAGGAATCCTCATATCCCCTTTAGCTTCTAGCAAATCTAGATTACTAGAAATAATAACCTCTTCAACAAGAAGAAAGATATGGTCCCTGATTCCATTGTTTTGGCAAAGGCTACTAAGTATATCACTGTCTCAGTAAATAAAACACCTACAAAAGAAAAAATTATCGGGGTCAAATGGATATCCCCATCAAGAGACCAATATAAGCTCAACACAGATGGGGCTGCTATTGGGAATCCTGGTAAGGGAGGAGTGAGAGGAGTTTTCAGAAACTTCAGCGGAAACTAGGTCCTGGGTTTCATGGAAGCCTGCAACACATCACTATACACAAGCAGAACTTCTTACTATTCTAAGAGGATTGCAGATTGCTGAACAAAGAGGGCTCACACCACTTAAAATCAGAACAGATTCTACTGCGGTAATAAGAATGCTTAACTCGGATAACAATGTATTTGACTCAGTTATTTTTTAATGCAGGTCAATCATCCTAAGACCAGGAGGCATGGTGGTGAAGCACAACTTCAGGGAGAGACGAACAAAGTACGATGAGAAAACTTTTGGGTAATATTACCACTTTTGATCATAGCGTAGAGGAATCCTCATATCCCCTGAAAACAATGCTACTGCCTTACCTTAACGGGTAACTTTAATATATATGATAGCCCAGTTAACCAAAAAAAAGTTCAAATCTATTGCTACATAGGGGAACATACCTACTAGCTTAAAATCATGAATCACTTCTGCATCAAAATAGATAGTTTTAAATATGTATAGACGTTAAATAAATTAGTATCATTTGTACTGATTCAATGTAGATATTTTTTGGATAATAATGGTGTCCAGATTAATTTGCATGCACTTCGACTATTCTGTCCCAACAAATGAAAAGAAAGAAGAAGAGGAGAGGTTCGTGCTCTGAGTATGGAATCGCCTTTGTTAGAAGCGTTTTACCTTACACTATGGAGTTTTTCGGTGCGAATCTGAATTTAATCGGGCCCCAATACAGAGACACCAGGTGGGACATAAAAAAACAAAAAAGTGGAGAAACGAAGTCCGAATTCTACTAGGTACAAATGCATATGGCTCTATTAATAAATTTGTGAAGTTGCCTAAAGAATTGAGGTGTAGTGTTAATGAGTTATTGAGGTTGTTCATTCTTTGACCATTACAATATGAAAATAAAAATATGAGCTTATTTAATTTCTTGGTCTGACCTGTCTTGAATTATAGCTGCTCATGGTCCTCCATTCCTAAATAAACACACACATACTCTCTCTCAAGGTTTGAACTATTCGCTCTGTTCTTATTTATGTGAACTATTCCCTCTGTTCTACTTTGACTCCCAGTTTGGATAATTTTAATAGGAGTATCTATTTTGAATCTCGTTATATCTTTAATTTTGCTTCTATTCTTCTTCGAATAATTCATAAAGATTTTCAATGTTCATTAACTTAAGGTTACTGTCAGAGGCGGACCTACATGTTGCAATGAGGAGTCACCGGACCCCGTAAGTTTCGGCAAAATATTTGTATATATATATATAACTTGAAAATAGTTAATTTAAAGCACACCCTGGACACTAAAAGTTTTTAGGGGGCACTGATTTAACAAAATATTACTGGGTCCGCCTCTGATCAATGTACAAACTTATTAACTTTAAATTTTGAATGAGCCTCTAATTAATGTAACAATTTATCTTCTTTTCTTTTTTTCGTTTTTTGGGGGTGAAAACCAATAGCTTATCTGATTGCACCTTAGAAAAGATATGAGATTAAAGTAGCAAAAGGACTTGGAATTAGGTACTTGAATTGATGGTTATAAAGTTGTACAGTACAAAAATTCAGGTAGGAAAAGTGAGAAGTGTTTTAGTAGAAGTGGTAGATTCACGACATCTTTAATTAGTTGGAGAACTTAATATTTTAATTAGCACTATCCATCGAGTGGTTGATTCTATAACTCAAACACATATCTAGGATTGTGCACGGATCGGATCGTATCAGATTTAACACATTTCGAATTCTTGAAAAAATGCAATTAGATCGGATTTCGGATCGTAAATAACTCAAAGTTGCAAACTAATATGTATATTTTCTTTGTAAAAGAGGCAGTGCATTAAGAAAAATTAATGTTTATATTATTATGAGAGTACTATGGTGTCAATATAGCTAACTCTAGCAATTGTAAAGGTAATAACTTGGAGGAAGATGTAAAGAAAGTACTGACTATCCGAAATTAAAGTGTAGTATTTATACATTGTCTAATAATTTCGGATTTCGGATCAGATCGGATTAAAATATACCAATCCCAATCCGATTCGAAGTCCAAAATTTTTATAAATACAATCCGAAATCCAAAATTGAAGGGATCGGTTCGGATTTCAGATATCCGATCCAAATGAACGGTCTTAGGATAAAGAAAATATTACCATGGTCACACTAGCGGAAAAAGAAATATCGGTTAATTCTCATTAGGTAAATATTAAAAGAAGTTATAGGATAAATAAATGAATAAATAAGAAAATAATTGAATTTATTCTAGATATACACCATCAATTGGAATAAAAGTTTGATTTAGAAAAAATAACATCAAGATAACCTTAAAATACAGTAGGATTCTTAGTCCTTTCCTTGTTCAATGGGTAATCGATATTCTATGTAATTTAAAATGTTTGTATTAATTAATATATTATTGCCATTAAGTAGAGGTTCTTAAATTACAAGAGAAGTCTCCATATAAATAATTAATTAATCAAAAGCCAGTGATGATAAGAATAAATGCAAAAGCAATGGAAAGATGAAAGACATACCTTTTCGTTTTAAGGACCCCTTGTCAAGGTATTAAGTTATATAACACTGATAATATAAAGATTTTTTTATTATTATTAGTATTATCTCGTCCTAATTTATGTAGCAATATGCGTATTCGAAAGTCAAACAATTTTTTCTTTGGTTGTAATTTATAATATTCATTTTAATTATTTGAATTATTATTGAGATTTATAATACTTTTATGTAATTTTTAAATATGTAAATTTTATTTCAACAAATTTAAAGATTTTTTGTCTGGATTATTTCATGGTCAAATTAAGAATTTTGACAATCGAAACTCTAATACATAAATTGAGACAAAGGGAGTAATATTTTATAACAGAAAATTTATAATTTCTCTCGATTATCGTTAATACTAAATGAAATTTTTTATCTTTTATTATTTTTAATTGACGTGATTTGATAAATATTCATCACATCATCAGTATAAAAATGAGTAATCTGTTGCACGAAGTATCTTGCGTTCACGTAGGATTGAGAGAACATTCACACCTAAGGCCATCTCCAACTTTAACACCAAAATGGTGCAACACCAAATTTGCTCCAACCATTACACTATATTTTGCACCAAAAAAGAATATTCCCTTTCATATTCTTCTCTCTCTTCTATATTATATTATTATCTTCTATTTAAATTTTATTTTTTATTTCCTTCAAACAAATTCTTTCTTTTTTCTTTTTTCCATATTCATCACATATAATTCACATTCACCACCTATATAATCATTTATTACAAAATTATTTTAAAGGATAAATCAACTAAAAGTGAAATCATTGATAAAGGATAATTAAATAAATATCACATCATAATAAATTTAATTTAAGTACCACATAAATATTCAACTTTCGCCTCTATTCGCCCATAAATGCTCGATTAATGCATTACGAAGTGCGAAATGCGCATCTTTATCCTTAATTTTTTTGTGTCTAGCTAAAAATTATTCAAATCGATGATCTTCATCTACTGTCATTTCTACCGTACGAGCCGGACATTCACGTGCATCTTGAATTGGTGCATTAAGATCACGCTCGTCCTCAATTATCATGTTGTGCAGTATAATAATACATGTGATCATTATATCATGTTAATATATTTTTATTTTATGTATTGTTAATTTTCTACATTAAATTTTAGTTTTTACTTTTCAATTTTAGCAGCATTAGATATCTTAAATATGTATATTTCATATTTAAATATTTTTTATTTATTTCTCATAGTAAGAAGATTTGGAACATAGAATCCAAGATGTCAAATCCTAAACTGAGCTCCATTTAATCTCACGAACTCAATAGCAGTTTGAAAATCTTCCTACTTTGTCCTTTTGCTTTATTATGACTTTGTCTTATCTATTACTCCACCTTTTCTGATTTTACTCTTAGTTTTTCAAAAAGGACAAATCAAGATTTCTCATCACAATTTTGAAGAAAATTGACATCTTTATTACCTAATAAACACGTACATATAGTGGGGTTTTGGCCTGCATCCATTTTTTCCTTTGGTTTGTTGTAGACCCCAAAAATCTAAAGGAATCTGATTTTCTCCCCTCAAGTTTTCTTGTACCAAACCCTTGTTTGGGATCTACGAGTGGCAGCTACGGTGCTAGAATTTTTATTAAGGGAGTCAAAATATAAATAAATAAATCTACGGAAAAATTAAGAGTTATTAATATATAGTATATATCAGAGGCGGACACACACTTTAACAAGAGGTGTCACCGACACTCGATAACTTCCGCAAAAACTTCATATATGCTTACAAACGTCTTCAATAACTAGTCAAATATTAGTGTAGGCCCCCGTATCAGTCTTTATGTACAGTGATAGATTTATACTGAATATCATGGTGCATCCACTATCGCTGAATCCCGGGTCCGCCTATGGTATATATACAAAGGAAAAAAATACTAAATTATACAATATAATTTTCAGGTAAATCGATATCGTTTAATACACCATAAATACATGTGGCTCCGCCATTAGTATGGCTAATTACTTAAAACTAGAGAGGAGATTGATGGCGCTTGGATACCACTTGCCAACTTGGAGTTGATCTTTGAAATCAAGAATGTAACATTTGGAATGATTTTCCTTGAGCTTTTTGTTGGATGTGTGAATGGAAAACAAGGGCAACAAATTTCGTAATTTGCTAGGATCAAAATAATCAGATTTCATGCGGATGCGAAAGCTAACGAAACATATTTCAACGACGATAAATCAAACAACAAAAAGAAAATATACCAAAAGAAGCACAAACATTAATCACACAAATGTTATGGTTCTACAAATCTTTTACTCTTTGAACTTTTCAGACCATAAATTGTAAAAAAAATTAAAATTCGTGATGAGTCAAACTATGTCACATATTTTAAAATGGAGAAAGTATAACATATTTAAGATCATAATTTTTTTAAGTGTTTTCTTAATTTCGTGTCAAGTAGCAAGAAATAACAGCAAACAAATATATCAATAAAGGTTGTGTTAAAGTGATAAGTACACTTTTATCCGGAATAGGAGATCTGAGTTCGAACCTTTAGTACAAAATTACTTTTGTTAGAGAGTGCTCATCCACCAATATAAAATTATTTAACGCGAAATCGAATTTAGTCGTGCCCGATACGAACATCGAAAACAAAAATGAAAATGTTGGACGAAAAAAAATGTAAAAGGAAGCAGGTGGGCACGTGGGGATAGGATTGAAGTCAAAACACGAAGAGAGTGGAAACCACCGTGTAGTTGTCGGCCACGAGGCATATTTTGGGTTTAATAATTGGCTCTTTACTCTGTTAAAAATATTGGGAATTGGTCAATTTTATTATTTTTATTTATTGAGCCCTTAAAACTCGGGGGTTCGCTCTTTATTTGTGGGGGTACTTTACTCCACCTACTCTTTTAACTTTTAAGTGAAAGAGCTCGTTTGGATTAGTTGATGGTAAATAGCTGATAAATTTAAAATGTTGAAAAATATTTTTAAGTGTTGAAATTGATTTTTTAAATAAATATTTATGTATTTGGATAGACGTGTTGAAATGATAATGAGTATTTTATGTATTTGATAGAAAAAAAGTTGATAAGTAATTATTTTATTAAAATGACTAAAATAAAAACTTTACCAAAATATGATAAATCAAAAAGATTTGTTTTAAAGATAAAGATGAACAACAATATGAAATGAAAAGAAAGTTAGAAATTTATTTTCGGGAAAAATATTTTGTGAATTAGAAAATATTATTAAGGATAAACTAGTAAAGATCTTGATCAAACTAAAAGTGCTTATAAGCTAAAAAGTCATAAGTGGGGGGTGACCAACTCATGACTTACGGCTGATTTTAGCTTATAAGCGCTTTGGCTATTTACCTAACACGCAGATAAGTCAAAAAGTACTTATAAGTCACTTTGACCAGCTTATAAGCTTAGCAAAACACCCTCTAAACCCCACCCTCTAAATAATCTAGTATTGTCTTTTTCCTTGTATCTTCGATATTTATAAGTTACGGATTCGAGTCGTTTGTATAAAGGTATAGATTGCTTATATTATATATTTTAAAGTGTGATTCTTCTCCGAATTCGGTGTAAAAATGAAATGCCTTATGCACCAAATTGCCATTTCTCCTTGTATCTTTAATGGTTCTCCTCATTTTTCTTAATCGTGACGAAGGATCATTAAGAAAGTAAGCACTTTTAGAAAAAATAGAGTTTCAATTCGAAACTTTTTATCAAAGATAAAAGAAATCTAATCATTCCATCACATATTTTGATGTGATTAAAAAATATATATATATTGACGATATAAATTTCATTTATTTTATCAGATCATCTATAATATAATTAAGAATAATATATTCTAATATGAAAAATTAATAATTAAATAATAAGACATGCAACCTTCTATAACATGATAAAACACAGTTACTAGATGTGGTAGATACCCTCAGGGTGGAGTTAGCATGTAATTGTAACCTATGGGTTCACATGATAGACTACCTTTTGTTTAGAACATGTATGTATGTTAAAATGTATTAGATATTTATAAATATTTAACTGTAAACTTAATTATTATTGTATATTAATTTGAGATTGCTACGAGAACTCTTAAACTTCAAATTTTCGGCATCGTTGCAGCTAATTTAATATACAAACCATGAAGCATATAGTTTCTAGATGTGGTAGATACCATCGAGGGCAAATCTAACATGTAAGTTACGAGTTCATCTGAACGCATTAGCTTTTGACCGAAACTTATATGTATTAAAAATTACTAAATATCTGTAAACAAAACCTAATTATTATTATTATTATTATTATATATTGATTTAAAATTGCTATAAAAACTTATAAAATTTAAATTTTGAATCCGTTTATATATAATTTATTAATATACAAACCATGAAAAGGAACAAAAGAAGACAAGGAATCCAAAAATCAAATATGTCCATGTCTGATGCCACCCCTTTCGTAGTAAGTATAGCAGCTGTTTAGCTCTTGACTTCCTCTTAAGTGATTGATTTTGTCATTCGAAAGATCCTTCACCAACTTCCTCCATTCCTTCACGTTTCCCTGACTTCTACTGATTTTTCTCTGCTTTCTTTCTTCTTTGTTGTAGTATTTTTGTTTTTCCTAAATAAGTGTTCCTTTTTTTTTTGGGTCCAGTCTAAACAATGGTGGAGTCGGATTTTCGTTAAGAGATGTCAAAATATATAAAAGTAAACATATTAGGAAATTAAGGGAAGTCAATACATAATATATTTATATACAGTATAAATTAATTTTTTAACTAGTTACACAGTATTTTTTCGGATGTCATTTGACACCCTTTCCAATAAGGTGGCGCCGCCACTGAGTCTAAAGGTCAAATTACTGAAACAATATATGATTAACGGTGGAGAGATTCTATTCTATCTGTGTACGGATAAAATCGAGGATAATGGCTACCCCAATTTTTCAACGAGGAATCGGAGGGAGAACACGAATCTACAACATTGTAATCCACGTCTGAGACCCTTCATATCGAGATCCAGGAAGAGCGAACGGCGTATTCGTCATCGGATGCAGTAAAATAATTCACCTCTGTCACGACCCCAAATCCTAACAGGCCGTGATGGCGCATATCGTGGAACTAGGCTAGCAACCATCACATTACTACGCATTTGTTCCGTTATAGCAATTCACAATTCAATAATAAACAGCAAACATAGCATAAAATAATTTCTTTAAATCTTAGCGCCCCAATAGAGGTCTAAACAACTCTAACCAAAACCTCCCAAGACTGGAGTCAACATGGTCACGAGCATCTACGAAAATAAAACTAAATCTGCTAATGTCTTAAATAAGTCTAGGAATGAAGTGCTAAAGCTAAATAAGGAAAGAAAATGGAGAAGTTGTGGACGCTGGACAGCTACCTCGAAATCCCGTAAGGTGTTGATAACGAACTCAGACGACTACTGCTCCGAATCAATACCTGGATCTGCACACAGAGGTGCAGGGATTAATGATGAGTACGCCAACTCAGTAGTAATGAAAATAAATCGCAGTCTGAGAAAATACGAAACACACAGCACAGATACACCAATTCACAAAAACAGTAAATCACCAAGTCACCATAAGTATTCATCAAATACATAAGTTCGAAAACTGTTTTCCATAAATCCTTTGAAACAAGTATAACATCAATATATCTTAGTAAAACTCTCAGTAAAATCAGTTTGAAAAACGAAGTGAATCGTAGTAAAAAATTCAGTAAAATTTATCATAAATCTGCCCCTCGAGCCATAATCATTTCTCGTAACAATTTCCCTCAGTATCAGCCCATCAGGCAACCTAACACTCACTCAATATTAGCCCATCAAGCAACCTCACAGTCACTCAATATTAGCCCATCCGGCAACCTCACAATCACTCAATATCAGCCCCGCGGGCAACATCACTCATTAGGTACCCGCGCTCACTGGGGGTGTGTACAGACTCCGAAGGGGCTCCTACAACCCAAGCGCTATAACAAGCCACATCATGGCATAAATCACACACAATATTGGACCGCAGCCTCTCTCATATCACAACATCCTCACAATAATGGCCCGCAGCCTCACTCAGTCAGACACTCTCAACATGCCCTTCAGGCCATAAATATACCGGGGTCTCGACCCAAAAATAGTGTTTTATTTTCAATAAATAGTATCAAAATATTCTGAGTGTCAAAACAATTTATCAAGAAAAGACTGAGTGAAAATGATAACATATCAAGTGAGAAATTAGTAAAAACAACCCCCAAGGGGTAAACAGATCGGCACTAGGCCCCAAACATGGCTTACAGCCCAAATCATATCAAAATATATCAATACTATTAAGCATAGGCTTAAAAATCGGTTTCGCAACTCAATAGTTGCCTAAATAGTGAATATATTTCCAAAGTTCCAATCTTTGCATTCCAAAACCCGTGAAAGGGTGTAAAGTGTGGGGTTTCATACCCTCGGGACAAGATTTAAAGACATTACTTATCTCAAACTAGCCCGAAAATCTATTTCGCAATACGCTTGCCTCTTGAATCAACCTCCGAGCGCTCCAAATCTATAAAGATCAGACCTTTATCATCAAATTATGCTTAAGGACTGAATTCCAATTGAAAAATATCAATTTTAGATAAAAATTTGCCTCAAAAAGCTTCTTCCCGTTCATAAATGGTGTAAAAAGAGTTAATGGTCGCGGAGGGTTTATTTTTATACTGCCCAGTTATTAATGCACTGCGATCGCGGAAGTACTCACGCGATCGCGAAGGACATTTCCCTCAGCTGCCAAAATCACTCTCTGCGATCGCGGCTTAGCCCACACGGTCGCGAAGCTCTGCTTCCCAGACCACTGCGATAGCACACGACCTCACGCGGTCGCGATGGCCAATCGTCCAAACTCACGCGCCCCCTTTTCCTTTTAGGCGATCGCACTCACACACACGCGATCACACTGCTCATCTCTCCAAACCTACGTGATCACACTCCTTATCCTGCGATCGCGATGCACACTTTCGCCCGACCCTCATATTACTCTACGCGATCGCATCTTCACCTACGCGATCGCAATGAAGGACCTTCAGTTGTCAAAACACCAGCAACACAACTATTTTCCTTAAGGCCAAAGTGCCCGTTAACCACCCGAAATCAATCCCGAGCCCCTCGGGACCTCAACCAATTATACTAACCTCGGGACCTCAACCAATTATACTAACACGTCATAAATGGTCACTCAAACTTAGTTGCACTCTCAAAATACTAAAAATAACATCAAAACACAAAAATCACCTCAGATTCAAGCCTAAGAACTTTTAAATTTCTAAAATCCACCAATGATGCCGAAACTATCCAAAACAACTCCGATTGACCTGAAATTTTCATATCCAATATGACATTACGAACCTGTTTCAACTGTCGGAATTCCATTCCAACCTCGATAGCCTATTTTCCACCGCCGACCGAAAATCGCCAAAAACTAACTTTCGCCAATTCAAGTCCAATTCTACACCGGACATCACCAAATTATTCTGAACACACTCCTAAGTCTCAAATCACCTAACGAAGCTATCCGAGCCATAAAATCTGCATTCCGAGGTCGTTTACCAATAAGTCAACGCTCAGTTGACTTTTCCAACTTTAAGGCTATTTTTAAAGACTGAATGACTAAACTCTCACTACAACCATTCTGATTTCAGGCCTACCAACTCTAACACATCAATAACAGTAATTATAATACAGGTTCTATGTAACGACAGACAGGGTCGTTATAACCCCGGGCCAAGTATAAGTAATAATTCTCTGAAGACACGATAAACGATTGTGCATGACGGATAAAGGGATGTGATACTCGCCCTAAATCGGATATCATAGTACGAATGTCGCTCGATGTCGATTGTGTATGAACAATTAACGGGAAAGGAAGATTTTTATCTTTTTAGACTTCTATTAGGGCTCAAACTCTCATACTATGTAAAGGAGAGGTTTTTCTTTTCTTTTGACACATTGTAACACGCAAATCAAAGCAATACAAGTTTATTTTCTGCCTTTTTTCTATTGTTAAAGATTTTGCTCATTTGTTCTATTCTTCATTCATGACTGAGCTTGAACCAAGGCTCCAACCGAGAACGAGATCATTGGTCAATCTAAGTTCAGGCTCGGCCATAATATTGCAATTGGTTCGAATGCTTATTTCATCTCTAACTCATTTATCTGATATTCTTAATTGTTCGCGTTGAATTAAACCACATATCCTTAAAACCACATTAAAAATTTAATTGTTATCCGATTTTGGGATAAACAATTTGGTGCCCACCGTAAGGCTAAGGATAATAGTGGTGATTTGATATGAATACCCATAACACACCCAATTTTACGCTTGTTTTTTGAAGTATTAATTTTCGGTCATCCCAAAATGTCAAACTCTCAGTCTTCTCACTTGAACGTTAACGCTGAGTCTGGCCATCACGCTGGAAATAATAATTTGGTGCCCAACAACGATATGCCTCCTACCAATCCTAACGGTGTCCCCGCCGCCGACCTAATCGATGCTCACTTGCAGATGGTCATCAACAATAATTTGCCAACTGATACCGAGAACAGTGTCCGCGGGGGAGCCTGACCCGTCAGCTCGAGAAGCACCCGAAGATGAAGGTGATGTCCTACGACTGATTTTCGAAATATTACAAGATCAACAAGAAGCAATAGCACCGTTGCAGAATTAAATTCACGCCCTCAACAGGGTCGAGCCCGAACAATCCCGAGAAAGCACCCCGAAGAGACGAACAAATCACCAAGAGACCGGGTGAAGCTGAACCCGGGGTAATTCCTGAGGTAATAAAAACCCTTGAAGCGTTGATGAAACGGGTGGAGTCAGGTCAGATAAAGATCGATTCTAATGGCAAGAAAGTGGAAACATATAATTTCAGGGTCGATCTGATCCTGGGAGCACCCCCGATATTTAAGGGGTCGGACTCCAAGAAGTTTATCCAAAAGCCTTTTCCTTCGAGCCAGCACCAAAGCCGATCCCAAAGAGGTTTCGTATGTCCAACATCCCCAAGTGTAATGGGACCATGGATCCAAACGACCATGTCACCCCATATACATGCGCGATCAAGGGGAACAAATTGGAAGATGATGAGATCGACTCGGTGTTACTGAAGAAGTTTGGGGAGACTTTGTCCAAGAGAGAAATGATAGGTCATCACAACCTGCCCCTAAATTCCATTGACTCAGTTGTTATGCTTGGAGATTCTTTTGTAAAAGCCCATGTCAGGGTCATCAAGGTCGAGAACAGAAGGTTCCAGATGGAACGGATGGACCTACCACCACCAGCAGATGAATGGGATGTACGGGCACTCACTCAGGGGCTCAAACCCCTAAGTTCTTTGGCCTCTCAATATCTAAAACAAAATTTGGTGAAGTACCCGGCGGTAACCTAGGTCGGCGCCACAACCGGTACCAGTCGAAGATCAGGGTCGAGGACACAACTAGGGGCCCCTTCTGGATCTATTTACCCTATCAGGGACGATGATAAGTCTAAGAGAGTCGTTAATCATGATCCAAGATCGGTTCGAGATCGGTGTCAACCATACATCGCAGATCGAAGGGGAAATGGATTATGGCGTTACCTCGCAAGGAGCAAGAAGAGGAGCGATCGAGGGCCCAGTGGCTGAGGTCTGATGAGTAAAAATGGGTTAAACATGTTGCTCGGGAGTAGGGAAGCACCGATATTATTGGAGTATAACTTCAACGTGGACGTTGTCAGCATCGTGTCAGCCATAGAGCACATTAAAGAGACCAAGTGGCCCCTACCATTGCAGTTCGAACCTACTCAAAAGGATCCTAATTTGATGTGTAAGTATCACGACACTCATGGTCATAGGACTGAGGATTACCGATAGTTGAGTGAAGATGTTGCCCAATTATTCAACAACGGGCACCTCCGAGAATTCATGAGTGAGCGAGCCAAAAACCGCTTCAGGAACAGGGATGCTAACAAACATGTTGGACAAGAAGAGCCTCAGCACATGATCAACATGATCATTGGAGGGGTCGATGTTCAATAAGGAAAAAATTTGAAATGCACTAAAGTATCTAGCACAAGGGAAAAACACACCTAGGATTATATTCCGGAGGGAGAAATTTCATTTAGCGATGAGGATGCCGAGGGCATCATACAGCCTCACAAAGATACACTGGTAATATCCGTACTTATCAACAAATCTCGTGTTAAACGTGTGTTTATTGATCCGGGTAGCTAGTCCAACATAAGCAGATCAAGAGTCGTAGAGCAATTGGGGTTACAGGACCAAATTGTATCGGCAGTCCAGGTGTTGAACAGATTCAACGTGGCATGTGAGACCACGAAAGGAGAGATAACCTTGCCAGTAAACACGGCCGGACAATCCAAGAAACGAAGTTCTATATGATCGAAGGGGACATGATGTAAAACGCTCTATTCAGAAGGTCATGGATTCACAACATGAGGGAAGTACCCTCGACCTTGCACCGAGCGTTGAAATTTCCCACATATAGGGGGAGTCAAAATGGTCTACAGAGAATAGTCGGTCGCAAATAAGATGTTCGTTGTCGACAAGTTAATCCCGGTGTCTGCGGTATCGACATCAAAGAACGTGGAACCAACAAGAAAGGAAGAGATCAAATATCAATTATTGATATCAGCCTCGGCCGAACCAGAGACACGGAAGGAACGATGATTAGACGAGGAGGACGATTATGGCATACCGAGATCATTCATAGCTCCTGATGACAGTGACGCCACCAAATAGACAATTGAAGAGTTGGATCAAGTCATATTAATCGAACACCTATCGGATCGAAACGTATACTTGGGCACGGGGTTAACCCCCAAGCTCAGGAAAAAACTTATTGGGCACGGGGTTACCTGGTCACGGGGTTAAATCTAACGTCGATTATTTCGCTTGGTCCCATCTTGACATGAAATGGATTCCATCGGAGGTAACCACTCACAAGCTTAGTTTGGACCCAAAGTTCAATCCTGATAAACAGAAGAGGAGGCCACAGTCCGAGATTAAACATGCGTTCATCAAGGATGAGATATCCAAACTTCTAAAAATAGGATCCATCCGAGAAGTTAAATACCCGAATTGGTTAGTTAACGTAGTATGAGTGCCTAAAAGGGAAATACACTAAGAATGTGGTTGGTTGGATTACACAGACCTAAATAAACCATGTCCTAAGGATTCCTTCCCTTTTCCTAAGTAAGAGTACCATTCCCTTTGCATGTCCTAAGCAAGACTTCCTTCCATTTTCCAAAACCTGAAAAAGAGGTTGACCAGTTCAAAAAGAAAATAGAAGGAAGTCTTTCTCGAACTCCTATGGGCATACCGTACGACTTCGAAATCAAGCACTAGGGCCACCCTATTTTCTCTGGGTTACGGAGCTTAAGCCTTAATACCAGTCGAGTGAGGGAACCAAGCCTCAGGTTCCAGTATGCTACCGGAGAGTCAAACGGCGAGGCCATGATCTCGAGCCTTGAATTGTTAGACGAAAGGCGGGAGGCCTCCATGGTCCGGTTGGCCGCCCAAAAACAGCGAGTAGGAAGGTACTACAACCGAAGAGCCAGCCTCTACACTTTCAAGTCACGGACTTGGTATTGAGAAAGGTAACACTACACACCAGGAACCCAAATGACGGAAAACTGGGCCCGAATTGGAAAAGACCGTATCGAGATGTCAGAATAACCGATAAAGGCTTATATAAACTCGAAGAAAAAATGGTGTACAACTGCCAAACAACTGGAACGTGGCACAATTAAAGCGGTACTACTTCTAAGTTACAAGCTTAATTCCTATTAATTATGTTATATCACGGACTAACGTATGCAGGTACTCGGCAAGGGGCAGATATGGCTATTCGGTCTGGAAGCACGTGTTGCACTTTTTTTTCCTTGAACCGATTTTGTCTCGAAGTGAGTTTTTTTATGGTTTTTAATGAGGCAACAGTAAAAGTGCTACCTTAGATTTGAAGATCATCTTAAACTGGAATCGATGATCATTTGCATCTGATCAATAGTATATGAGCCCTCACAAGTTCGGCCTCAAATACTAGGGGCCATTACCTCTCGATTGAGGTCTTTATCAAGGGAATAGAAAATTTTATGTGTCAAAAGCCAAGGCTTGGTGGTTATGTGAACCATTCCCACATGGTCCACTCTAGCCACGACACAAGGTTTATGCGCCTCTGATCATGTACTTTGCGTATTAACCAGTAAAAACAATTTCTACTTCTCTTACACTTTATTACTGCGCATTTTATTTCTTCGATCCTGGATCCTGAAGCCCACGGTCTACCCCTGCTCGGGGACTGTTGATCGATAAAAATTCGGACGACTCGGACTATGGAATCCCGGAGGCACCAAGCCTATTAGGCAGTGCTCGAATATGAAAGGCTACGGGCACCCTAAAAATGGCTCAGAGACGTTCGAAGTCCGGACTCAAAAAGTAAGGCCCTTACAAAAAATTAAAACATGTTAAAAGGTTACCCTCATAAAAAACATCGTCTAAGACACTTGAGCATCTTGAAGTCCTTCGGTTTTACCGATGATTCGAAACCACAAGTAATCCGAAGTTGCATCGAAGTCGAGTTCCATTTGGACATCCGAGAAATGGATTCTCTAGAGTCTAGACTACATATGATTTTATGCCAATGTATTAAAAACAATACGCAAATAGAAAATTACAAGTAGATGCTGGAAAAGTAAAGACACGGTATTGCCAAAAAGGTAAACTTTATATATTCCAAAATATATTTACAAAGGAACAACAAAATGATCTCAAAATAAACTAAAAAGAAAATACACAAGGAAAAAATAAAAAAAGAACTAAGTCATTTATGCCTGGTCTTCGTCAGGGCTCGACTCGTCACCAGAACTGTCGGAGCCCCTGAAACCCTCAAATTATTTGGGACCCTCAGGCTCATAGAGTTCCTTCGCCGCAACTTCAAGTCTCTTGGCTTCTTCGATCTCGTCAGACATGTGATGAGTGGTGATTTTATCACTTATTTGGTCTTTTTTGCTTTAGTTTTTGTATCCATTCATTATAATATGAGGTTGTTTATGGTGTGAACTACTTGATTTTCAGGTAAAGGATGTCTTGAAGAAAGTTGAGATTAAATCAAGTGGATTTTTTCAAAAAGAGTAAAAGAGTAGCAAATAATTCCAGTGGAATCGCATCTGCACAGAATGGTCCGCATTTGCGAGAAAAGGTGCGCGTCTGCAGAAGAAGACCTGCGAGGCAGGAATTGCATCTGCAATTGATGAACCGCATCTGCGGTCACACTTTTTCGCTTGGAGTACGCTTCTGCGCTTGGAGTCCGCTTTTACGGATTCTCTTCTGCGACCACTTCTTCGCTTTTGCGAAGTAGCCATTTTCATCCAAATATAGCATATGCGTGCAGAATTCCGTATCTACGGAGCCGCATCTATGATGATCCTTTCGCAGGTGCAGCCAACAGAATTAAGACCTGGGAAACTTGGGCATTTCATATTTTCTTCATTACAAACCCACAAATACACGACCTAGCTTATTGGATACACATCTTTGGCCGATATCTGGACATCTTTGGCATATCTTGACGAGGGAACACAAGTTTTGGAGCTAGGGTTCTTGCATTGGGTCTTGAAGATTTGAAACTTTTGGTTGAGAATTTCTTTCCCATTTATGTTCATTTCTTCGTTTCCTTGCTTTGTATTATATATCTAAGTGTGTAGTATTTTTTTCAAGACTTGAATCTTGTTTATGGGAATACTCATATTCAATGTGTGGATTATATATCTTGGTGTGCTTATGTGTTGAACGATTTTTATTTATTATGAGGTGAGTTATTGCTTCTTTAATAATTCTTTCTCTTTAATGTTTCCAAAGGTATTAACTAACTCTAGGACTCGCCCATTTACTTCGAATTAGTTTTGGAAAAGATAATTTGGGGTTGGGAAAGATTAATTAACAAGAACTTGAGGCGTTAACCCTCATTTGATAGATTTTACCTAGGGATAGGATTTAACTACTTGTAGTTGTATTCAAGTGTGACTAATATCTTAATTGTTTTAGGGATAACTCAATTAGGAAGTCTTGTTACTCATCGGAAGAAGCTAATAAAGAATTATTACCCGAGGCTACTTAACATAAACTCGCTCATATTTGTAAAATCATGAAATACATTGGATCGTTACTTGAGTGTTGTATTCATGCTTGTAGCCATTGATTATTTTACCTGCTTTCTAGGTTAGTTTACATTTTCGCATTTAGACATAAATATTTTCTCAAAACCCTAAGTGTTTGGCTTAGCATAATAAGTGATAGTTCTCTTACATGCCTAATCGCCTACATATCGTTATCTGTGAGATTCGACCCCGACTCATAGTTGGGCATATTATATTGCATGTGACCGTGTCCATTTACTTTTTACTAGTGGATTTGGCCGGCATAAATAGGTCAAAACCTCGGGCATGGAACTCCTCGAAGGCCTTAATCCGGGATAGCCACTTTACGTAGTTGGTCTTTATCTTTCGGTGGGCCTCATCTATCTTTACATCAGCCTTGTACTAGGCCAACATTTCCTCGACGTCAGAGGAATCAATAGAGGTTGCCTCCAACCTATACCTCAACACATTATATTCTTGGCCGAGGGCATCCCATTCCACGATGGCTGAGTTCAGCTATGACCGGAGTTCATCGTTTAGCGGGATCACTTATCGACCTTTATCATTTGCCACCCAAAGTTGGTCCTTGGAAGATGCTAGTTGTGCCTCTGGAGCCTCTTTTTCCGAAGCCAGCAAGTCCGTATTGCCCTTCAATGTTTCGATCGTAGGCTTGACCTCATCCATTTCAGCCTGAAGTTGGTCGATCAAGTCTATCTTCTCTTGGACGTGCAAAGTTGCATTGTTAGTCACCATGAGTAGCTTCTCATCTTTAGCCTCAAAGATCCTTACCTTCTCGACCAGGTCGGTGTGCTCTCGGTTCAAGGTTGAGGCCTAATTCTGGCCTTTTCCAGCTCGGCTCGGAGAATTGGGAGGTACTTAAGGGCCACATCTTGTTGCTCACTAAGAGCCCTGTACATGTCCTTCTCCCGGACTTGCTCTTTGAGCTCTAACTCGAGCAAGATGATCTCCAAGCGAAACTGAAGGAAGCTTTCATAATGAAGCACTGAAGCCTGAAAAACAATGAAGTTATTAGAACATGTCTAAAGCTAAGCAAGATTCACAAAATGGTACCCGGTTCAGTTCATGTTGCGCCTCATTGAAGAGGCTCGACATGCCTACCTCTTTCATCTTTGCCTGGTCCTCCTCGGTCACCAGTCATCGAAGGTAGTTGGCTCTACCCATCGAAGCGGACAAAGATCGGACGTCTACTGGGATAGTAAGAACGATCGTTCTTTTATGCTCGGGGTCCACACTTGGGGCAGGGAATTGCTTCACTAATTTTGGGCTCGAGCTAGGCTCATCCTTTCTCAATGGCACATCTTTTTTGGAACCTCCATGTGACCATTCCCGGAAAAGACCTCTAACGCGGCCATATACATGCCATCGAAGAGCATGTTGAGGGCAACATCTGGGTCCGGCATCGTCTCGCTTGATTTCTCTTTGCCCGCTTGAACCTCTTCGAGCATGGACTCAGTATACGACGACGTCTCCACGAAGTCAATGACACCAGATGCCTCCTTCGGTATAGGAGCGGCCTCTCAAGAGGTCGCGCCCTCCGTCTCTCCCCTTGTTTCCCGAGCTAGAGGAGGAACGACCTCGTGGTCACCTTTCTCGATCACCTCCTGCTCCCCTTCATTGAAGGTCGACCCATGAGCAACGAACTCAAGGTCGTCGTCCTTAGGATATTCCCTGAGCTGGTATCTGGTAGAGGGAATCAGAGTCCGGTACCTTATACTTGGTACTCTTTTTTTCTTCCGGACCCTGATGGTCACTTTGTTATTCTTTGCCTCGGCATCCGGGGAACCCGAGGACTTCCTTTTCTTCTTCTTTTTCTCATTCTTTGCGGCAGTTCGGCAAGCAAGAACGAATCCTCTTCCTCGTCCAACGGCCAGAGTTCGGCGGTATTGCAAAACATGTAAGAAAAAAGAAGACTTTTCAATGCGTAAGCTAAAAGTATGAAGGTTTCGGGAAAGAACCTCACCATGGGAATGGGCCTCCCATTTATCCTTCGAAAGCTTGCGCCAAGCGAGCTTGGAGTATGGCATCTATTTTCAGATTCCCTTGATCCACTCCTTGAAGCGGGGAACTACCTTAGGAACTTGGGAAGCAGCTGCACGGCGACAAGCACAACCCATGAGAGAAAGATTTAAAGGAAATAACAAATACTCGAGAAGGAAAATACTTTGCGTTCTTATTCTCGAGGAACGACAGAAATTCGGAAGGGAAAAGGTCTTCTATTTTCACCGAACAAACCTCCCCTGCCAGCTTTGATCTCGGTCCTCGTCGATGCTTGAGAATGGAACCTTACTTGCTCGGCGAACGAGCTTAATTAGCCCCGCCAAAAAATTCGGGGACTATATAGGTGAAGCAGATGGTCGAGGGTGAACCGGAGAGCTTCGATGTTGTTCACGAAGTGTCATAAGAGGATTACGACCCTCCAAAAGGACGGGTGGATTTTCCCAAGGCATACCTCGTACCTTTTGCATAAGTCATAAATGTGGGGTCCACCAGGGCGAGCGTGAAGAGGTACGTGTAGATACTTACGTACGCCTCCACATGAGTAGTGATGATGTCATCGGGACCGGGGAAGACCACCACATTTCCCTCCCAGTTACAGTCCACCCATACTGTGGTTAGTGTTTCCTCAGTAACGGGTCATATAAACCCCAATGCTCCCTCGCCTCGGTCATGTTGACTAGAGGCCTTCTCGATGTTAAAACCATTCCCGATGGAGCATCCCCTGGGTACGAAGCTCTTCAAAGGGCACTCCTGATCCACCTCGGGAATGGCCACCTCAGCGTCAGAAGTCGGGTTGGAAGATGAAGCATCAGTTTGTTGAGGCACGGACTTGGAATTTTTTGCCATCGTAATCTTGGAAATATGAAGGCTTGAAGGAAAAATATGAAGGTTTGAAGAAAAAATATGAAAATTTGAAGATGGGATGAAGGTGCGAAGGTCTGGATTGAAGATCCAAAGAAAATGTATGAGGATTGAAGATGAAGATATGAAGGTTTAAAGAGCAATGTATGAAGATTTGAAGGAGTTAAAGGCAATTAGAGAATTCGAGGGTAAGTTATGGAATCGGAATGTGAAAGAAGTGAAAAGGGTCTGGACTTTTATAGAGGAAGAACAATAAATCATTGTTTCGCGTTCGAGGACAGTCAACTGGAGGCTAACACGTGTCTGAAGTCTGAACGACACTACCGATTGGACGTTTCGTTGACCCGTCATTTCGGTTGTAACGTACAAATGAAGTAACTGGGTCCATTTATCGCCTCCCGTCGTTTTTCTAAACATGTTCATTTATCGCTTCCCGTAGTACTTGTAAACATACTCTCCGAAAAACGAGAGGACTATCTGTGTACGGGTAAAATCGAGGGTAATGGATACCCCGGTATTCCAACGAGGAATCAGAGAAAGAGCGCGGATCCACGACTTTGTAATAGAGGTCTGAGACCTTTCATATCGAGACCCAGGAAGAGTGAACGATGTATCCGTCATCGGATGTGGTAAATTTTCGCACCCCCGGCCAAGTATAAGTTATAGTCCCGGATAGAGAGACGTGATACTCTCCCTTAACTGGATATCACAACGTGAATCTCGCTCGGTGTCGATTGTGGAATAACAATTACCGGGAAAGGAAGATTTTGACTTTTTTTAGACTTCTATTAGGACTGAAACTCTCTTCTATATAAAGGGGAGATTTTTCTTTTCTTTTGGCACATTGTAATACCCAAATCAAAGCAACACAAGTTTGTTTTCTGCCTTTTAGCTATTGTTAAAGTTTTTGCTCATTTTTTCTATTCTTCATTTACGACTGGGTTTGACTCGACGGTCCAACCGAGGACGAGGTCATGGTCAATTTAATTCAGGCTCGGCCATAATATGGAAATTGGTTTGAACGGTTATTTCATCTCTAACTCATTTATTTGATATTTTTAATTGTTCGTGCTAAATTAAATCACATATCCTTAAACCACGTACAAATTTAATTATTATCCGATTATGGGGTAAAAACTATCCATCATACTATTACCTTCAATAGTTTTTCTATAGAAGTGGTTGTCAAATGAAGCAAAAAATGGTGAATGGACGTAATTAGGAGTGGCAAACGGGCGGGTCTGGTCGGATATGATTCAAGTCGAAATGGGTAATCAAAAAATAGTAAATTATTCGACCGATCCATATTTAATACAGACAAAAAACTGGTTAACCGGCGGATAATATGGGTAACCATATTATCCATGACTTCTTATATATGATCACTTTTGGGAGAATTCTTAGTCTCCCTAACTTGAGGTACCCCAAATTTGAGGTTTTACAAATGTAAAAGTTTGATCCATTGGTTATCCATTTTCTAAATGGATAATATGGTTCTTATCCATATTTGACCCGTTTTTAAAAAGTTCATTATCCAACCCATTTTTAGTGGATGATATGAGTTGTTAAATATTTTCTTTTAACCATTTTGTCACCCCTAGACGGAATACCAGAAGATCAAGTATGAACTATGATTTTTTTTTTGGGTTTTTCACCCGGTATTCGGTATCCGTATTGGAACCCGACTATATCCTGATTCGTACCGCATAAGGCTCCATTCGGAGGGAGAAGGGGAAGGAGCGCTCCATGCCAAAGAGTTTTCTATACCCCGGGCTTGAATTCGAAACTTCTGTACCACACCCTTTGATGGTATGAACTATGATCAATTACCAACAACATATACAATAATTAATTGGCATAGATTAGCTAGCTGTCCATACTCCGTAGTCAAAACTCAGGATCAAATTTAAGTAGATACAACAAATCATGTCAAGCGATTCTTTTTTATATTTCTATACTTTTATTACATCAGACGATTTCTTTTTATTTATTATAATATTAAATTGAGTGATTGTTTTATCTAAACAATTAATAATGTATTAAATTGTATCTTATGAAACTCTCAAGTATCAACCTTATATATCATATTATGGGATGAAACTACAGAAGGCGTTGTTTTTATTTTTATATTTATTTTTATGTCAATGTTTGCAATAATTTCTAAACATTAACAATCAAGCCATTGAATATAAAATGTCTAGCTCCATTAAACTACTTTTCTAGTGAATCTCTACTAAATTAACTAGTAGCTTTTAACGTAGTAATTTATTTATTATTCTCATCGTGCAATTATTCTTTTACTTCCTATTTGACATGAATAAATTACTTTTGGTCAAATGTTATTTTTATGTAATCTATCATTTTTAATATTATGCAGCTATCGTCCAATGTCTTCATATATTAGTGATTTAACTTAGAATATTTGTGGTTTATAAGGATTATTTATTTCTGTCAAGAACTTATATTCTATTAAACTCATACTTTTTAAGTGGTTCTCTTCATTCTTAATATTTGGATATTGTATTAATATATTTACTTTAACGTACTAAAAGTACAATGACATGATTATTAGCAAGAGTTTTAATATTATCAAAAAAATCATTAAGAACATAATCAAGTTATAATTCTATTTAACCCACAAATAGGAAGCCAACAATTAAAAATAAGAAAGATCGAAAAGATAATACGCGTAAGGGTCGTTATCATGTGTTAATATTTTAATCCTCGGGCATTATCTAGTAATATGTGTGGGTGTGTACAATTATCTGGTGTCTGATATCTGTATTGGAGTTCGACTAATTCGTATTTATGACGCATAAGGCCAATTAAAGTGAAAAATACTCCCTCTCGGAATTTTCCTCGTAACCCGAAGTCTCTGGTTAACAGTCGAGAGATCCTATTCATTCTACTACAAGTCCACAAACCCTTAGTGGTGCACAATTATGTTAGTCAAACTTTGATTACTATGGTGTTAGGGTTTTGAAATAATTTAGATTAGAAAAGAGAATCCAAGGAAATAATTGAAATGTTATCCATCCATCTAAATTGACTAAATCAAATAATTGAGAAAATTGAGGCTACCTTTTGATTCTTCCAAGTGCTCACATCACATGGAACTAAGTCCAAGTAAATGAACTTATATTATACTAGTTGTCGCTTAGCGAATAATTAATCATGTATTAACAATTAATTTCTTGTTAATCTCGATGACATTAATTATAATCATGTTTCAACCACTAGCTATGTTTTTGTCGTTGGCTGATTACCTCTAATTATGCTTAAATTGAAGGGCCCACCAAACTACCTTTTATAAAATATTAGTTTAATGAGTTTAAGTTATATACACGGTCATAATTTTTACAAAATCTAGTCATTCAGCCTCCTTAAAATATAGGATTTTAAATGTTGAAAATACGATAGAATACCTACTACAATAGCTAACAATGACTTGATAGTGTAAAAATTATTCAAGTTGGTTGTGTATTTACTTAAACCCTATTTTAATTAACAACTTTTTTGGATGGTTTGTTACACGTCGTTTTATAATGTATCATATCGTATTGTATTATATTGTATTGTATTGTATTGTATTGTACTGTATCATTTGATGAATACAATGTTTGGATAGATTGTATCGTTTGCGGTTGTTTCATGATATCATGCACCAGCAATATGAAAAAAATTGCAATATTGTAAAAAAAATTATGATACGGGATAAACTTATTATATAAAAAGGTAGGTTAAATTAAATGATAAAATAAAATTATTTAATAATAATGAAGGGTGAGATGAGAGAAAAAGACAAGATAACGACGCAAACGTACCAAATCTATCATTACATAAAGTGACATATTTTGTCGTCACGTAACGACGAATTCAACGATACGATACAATAAAATTTAAATAATAACCAAAACAAACGTTATATTTAAAGTAATAATACGATACAATATAATAGGTAATAATCGTCCAAACAAGCTGTAACTGGTTAACCGCGTTAATTAAAAAAGCATAATCCGGAGAAAAGATCCTTTTAGTGTCAACTGTGACTCTCAAAATAATATTTTAAACAAGCATAAAGCTTGGTATTTGTTAACCACATATTTTCCTTAAACAAATAAGTGAACTACAATTAAAGACTAAATATTTAATAGAGTATTCAATTACTGAATGTTTTTTATTATATTTAAAAATATCTTTTCTATGTGGATTGAACCTCGGATGATAACAAATCATTTAATCATAAGTACTTTTTATAAGACTTTGAAACATAATTAATGAATTAATTAAATAGATAAATTAGTATTATATTAACTATTAATATAGATCTTGCCGTTATTAATTGTTGAGTATTATATTTACTATTACCCAATGGAAAACTAGAAGACTTACGTAGATCTTGCCGTTATTAGTTAAAGTATATCTACCCTTTTCTTTTTCTGGAATTAATTATCAAATAGTATATGTTGATATTATAAACATTATGATTACTTTTTTGTGGATTGCATGATTTAAATAGTTGTGAAATCTTTATTTATTGTATAATAAAACATCTTGACCAAAGGTTTATATTGTTAAGTATTTCATCATAACAAACACACTGAAATAAATGTAAGATTAAAAATATTAAGGTCAAATATTAAAAAAATAAGTGTATTTTATGAAAGTTGTAAAAAATAGTTTTTTTAGAATATATTAAAAGAAAGTTTCCTCTGTAACTATGACGGCTCTTTTTAAAATTGAATCTCAAGTACAAGTTTCAGTACCTAAAGTAAAATAGCTGGATTAACAAATATGATTAAGAAACATTGTAAAAGGATAAGAACATATTTAATTCCCATATGCTAATTAATAATCTAATATCTAATTTAAAAGTATTATTTATTTATTTATTTATGTTTAACAACAAAACCTAAGTGTATTAAACTATCCACTTATAGAGTTCCAAAAGGGGAAAAAACTACTAAGTGATGTATTCTAGGTCTTCATTTTGGTCATTTTGCATCACTATATAACGAATTTTATTATGTAATCGTCTCGAGTTCGAGTTCAGGATACGGAACCGCCTTCGTTAAAAACAATTTGCTTCTCAATATAAAAAATTTTGGCGCGAATCTAAATATAATAAAGCTCCAATACAAATACTGAATACCAGGTATAAAAAATAGAAGTTATTTTGCAACTGCTTATCATCAAAAGAGCGGCAGGTTTAACTTGAAATTCTACTAGAAAAACTTCGCACTTAAGACTATGGACCTTTTTTTTCTTTTTTCTTTTTTCCTTTTTATCAAGAAAGTCTTGCGGAAGCAACTTCTCTACTCTTCGGGATAGGGTAAGGTCTGCGTACACTCTATTTTCTCAGTATCATGCATTTAAGAGTGTGACCTAACGGTCAATAAAGTGTATAAACTACAAGAGTCATGTATATACACTACAAAAAGAAAACATGATTTAACTAGGAACTACGTTGTTAATCTACTACTAAATCGCTGGTAGCTAACATAATTTTTTGATAATTTTTCGCTAATGCATCGTTAAATTGGATAACAGTGGATTTTTTTTCTCGCTACATAATTTTTTTCTTATATGCCTAAATCTCGACGAACAAAATTATTTGATTTTTGTTTGTCAGGAGATAACACATCATGTGAAATAGTCGAAGTGTGCGCTAGTTGAACTGAACATTATTGTCAGTAAAAAAAGAAAGCAAGAAAGAAACCCCAGTGCCATGAGTAAAAAGCTACATATGCTTAGTTAGAAATCCAAGTGCATCACTTCGCCAAATCATCTTACTCATCAATTTAGCTTTACAAAATTGCTTTAACCAAATCCAATTTAATGAACTCCAATAAATTATTCACTGTTCCTTGCGGTCGAAAATAAATGATTCTTTTTAGTTGTTTTCATACAAATTAAGAAATTTACCTTTTAACATTAATTAGCAATAAAATTGACCATATTAATATTTATTATCTTTTCACATAAACTGTAAAGACCCAAAAGGTCATCCCGTGTATTTTTAGCTAATTCCATGTTCCGAGGTCGTGAAAACCTCCTTTTATCTTACCTTGATATGTGTGCGCATCCCGGACGTGTAGCCGGGAAGCCGTTATGTGAAAAGTTGATAAAAACAATAATTTTGTGTTGAAATTTGAAGTAAAGTTGACTTTGGTCAATATTTTTGGTAAACGGACCCGGATCCGTGATTTGACGGTCCCGGAAGGTCCATAGGAAAATATGGGACTTGGGCGTATGCCCGGAATCGAATCTTGGGGTCCCAAGTCCGAGAAATGAATTTTTAAAAAATATTGTTTTCTAAAACAATATAAGAGATTTTGAAAATGAAATTCTATGTGAAACTTGTGGGGGGGGCTAGGGTAACTTGTACTGTGCGATCGCACTTCCACATCCGCGATCGCGTAACCTAGGAATCCAGTCCACTATGCGATCGCATTCCTCCTTTCGCGATCGCATAGTTATAAAATCGCCCAGTCATTTTTTTTATAAAAAACAGAATAGTTACGGGATTTCCACCATTTTTCACAAACTCCTTCTTCTCCACACCTCTAAGGCGATTTTTGAAGAACTTTTTCACCATAACCTCTTAGGTAAGTAATCTTTGACTTGTTTTCTTCCTTTTTCATCAGCACCCATTATATTCTAGGCCTAAAACATGGTATTAAGGGTAGAAAATTAGGGATTTGGGTAGAGTTAGAGCTTTTTAATTATTTGAGAATTTTGACCTCGTTTTGGGGTCGGATTTCAAAATAAATTATATATTCGGGCTCGTGGGTGAATGGGGGTGATCGGGTTTTGGTCTGAACCTCGTGTTTGGACCAAGCGAGTCCGGGGTCAATTTTTGGATTTTTGGGAAGAATGTTGAGAAATCTATAATTGAGCATTGGAATTGAATTGTTTAGCATTTATTGATTATTGAGTCGATTATGTCTAGATACGATTGATTTGGAGTCGGGTTCGAAAGGAAAAGCGGTGCTCGAGGCTTGATTTGATCGTGGGAGTCGAGGTAAGTGTTTGGCCTAACCTTAGCTTAAGGGAATAGGTATTGAGTCTTATTTGCTACGTGTATTATCCATGTCCAACGTATAGGTGAGGTGACGAGTACCTATACGTTGTTGTCAAGCATGCCCGTGACTCGGTTCTTATGATATATGTGATTTTCATCGATATTCATCGTGTTATGAGTTAAATCTCACCTTGGTGGTTATTTATTTGATGAAAATTCTTGGTTGTGAATACCGTTGATTAATCGCTCGGTTGAGGAATATTTTGTTGAGTTATACACTTGAGCGAGATTGGTTATAGTTGTGTCCCTTGTCGGGACGGTATTATTAATTCTGTTGTTGTTCCCTTGCCGGGATGTTGTGATCTATGATTCATGTTGTTGGTTTTCCTTGCCAAACTGTTGTTCTTGATATTGTTTGGGTGAGGAAGAGTGTAAAGCACGAAGGGTGATGCCGTGTATTTATTTATTGCATTGTGAGGATGAGAGTGTAAAAGCACGAAGGGTGATGTCGTGCCATGATATGATATTTAAAGCACGAAGGTTAATGTCGTGTCGTTTCTATTTATTTATTGTGAGGATGAGAGTAAAAGCACGAAGGGTGATATCGTGTATTTATTTATTGCATTGTGAGGATGAGAGTAAAAGCACGAAGGGTGATGTCGTGCACTTGTTTTGGCGAGGATGAGTGTAAAGCACGAAGGGTGGTGTCGTGCACTTGTTTGTTCTATGTTGTTATTTCTTGTTGTTATTTTGATATTTAGACTGTTGCCTTGTTCTGTTATTCAGTAATTGCTTTCCCCTTTGTCCCCAACATGTTTTTCCCCGTTTTGTGCACTTAACTGTTTACTTCCTGTCGCTACCTTTTTATATATCATTAAACTGCACAGGCGATATTATTGGTCGTGTCCTAGCCTCGTCACTACTTCGCCGAGGTTAGGCTCGGCACTTACTCAGTACATGGGTTCGGTTGTTCTGATGCTACACATGCACTTCTTTATGTTGTGCAGATTAGGTACCGGGCCCAGTAGACACTGATTGAGGAGGCTTCCTTCAGTCCACCAAGCGACACTGAGGTAGTCCTGCATGCGTCTGCAGGCCTTGGCATCACCTCCTATCTCATTCATTTTTCTGTCTTTTCTTTGTATTTCCGAGACAGTAGTACTTGTTTATTCAGACCTTTATTTTTTAGTATTCTTAGACAGTCCGTGAAATTGTGATACCGATTCTGGGAGTTTTATTAAGGATTTTGTAATACTATTTACTTAAGTTGTCAGATTTTATATCTTCCGCACTCTTATTTATATTTGTTCTTGTATATCACTTTTCTTTTAAATGCCAAATAATAAGGAAATAAGTTATATTAACCGGAACGTTGGCTTGTCTAGCGGGTTCAACGTTAGACGCCATCACGGTTCCGACAGCGGGATTTCGGGTCGTGACAAAACTCTCCTAACACATACTCCAAAACTATTTACTCCAAGGACAATGTAGAAAAAAAATAATTAATTCATTCTTGAAATTTTGAAAAAATCACTTATTTTGGACCACAAAAAAAAAAGCCAAAAAATCACTTATTGTGAACCGGGGAAGTATTGTGTATTCCATTAAGAAAGGGCCCTACTAATTAAAATATAATCAAATAAATACAACCTTGTTTTATAGCATAATTATATATTTCATGGTGCGTGGAATCTTAAAAGGTCTAAAAAGACAGGGGTTATTAAAAAAATATTACTTAAGACAATGAAAATGAACGGCACATGTTGTAGATTAGGAACACATTGTCGTTTTATTATGATGATTAATGAGCTTAGATAAATAATATATTTTCTTTTTTTTTCTCCTTCTCAGAAAAGTGCTTAAGTTCTATGCGATAACGAGTAAAAAATATTTATACAATCATATCATTTATAAAGTAATGACGGGTAAATATCAGCTAATTGATAATCTAGTAAAAATGATATAAACTAACTTGCTATCCGAGATTAAATTAAACTATACTGATAGTGTAAAAAATATACCGTTGTCTATAATTATCTTTACAATGTTATTTTTGTCAAAAATTTCTTTTTAGAGCCAAATTCTACTTTTATTATTGACGATATAATAGAAAGTCCTAATCCTTATTAACCAAGTCAATTCAGGCCCGCGACAACATTTTCAAGAAGCCCAATTCCATTCACTAACATACTTTTGTAGAAATAGCACCATATAGCCACTTTTTAGTCCCTTCTTTTGCAAAATAACCACTATCGTGCAGTATCAACTTTCAAATGTGAAACTTCATGACTCTATCCTGACAAAAATAAAAATTCAAGAAGAAATTTCCCGGCTTTTGATAAAAAAAAATTGATCTACTTTTGTCCTATTAATTGATATAGAGCATAGTTCTCTAATAAAAAGAGGATACTACATTGAGAATAGTCGGGATAGCTCAGTTGGTAGAGCAGAGGACTGACAATCCTCGTGTCACCCGTTCAAATCTGGTTTCTGGTACATGATTAATTTGTTTGGATTTCTCTTCTCTCAAATTGATAAGATAGCTCACCCTAAGTCTCTAGTTATCGACCCAACGTATCTCGTGACTAACCCTTTTAATCCAGTTCATATAATGTCTTTCTCGGGAGCTAGAGGAAATTTATCTCAGGTACATCAATAAGTAGGTATGAGAGGATTAATGTCATATCCTCAAGGACAAATGATTGATTTACCTATTCAAAGCAATTTACGCGAAGGACTCTCTTTAACATAATACATCATTTCTTGTTACGGAGTCCGTAAAGGAGTTGTGGATACTGCTTTACGAACATCAGACGTTGGATATCTCACTCGCAGACTTGTTGAAGTAGTTCAACACATTGTTGTATGCCGAACGGATTGTGGCACCGCCCGGAGTATTTCTATGAGTCCTCGAAATGGGATGATGCCGGAAAGGATTTTTATCCAAACATTAATTTCCTGCTAGTACTAGGAATAAAGTACCTGTAAAAATTGAAACTCCATAACAATAATTATTTTTTAATTATAAGGATTGAAAATTGGCTATCTATAAATTTTACCCAATATACTTACTATTTTTTACTTAATTCGTCTTAATTCATAGTACAATGTGTTTTTGTTACTTTATTTTCAGATGTCTCAAGATGTTGAATACTATAGCCCTCTGGCTTTCACTTTTCGACTTGAAAAGAAGTCAAATTTAGTTTAATGTTCAAATTTAAACTTTCTCATTTTAGTTTCTCATACTTTTTAAATATTTTAATTTACTGTAATTATCTAATCAAATAGCGTAATACAAATGAGAATTTTTGAAGAACTCAAATTTCAAAAAAAATGTTTTTTCTTTTAATTTAATCGAATATAATTTAATTTATTTTCTTTGGAGGGATTTAGGTTATAAATAAAAACTAAATTGAAGTCATAAGTACAAAGTGACAGACTGCACACGTGCTCACGTGCAATTCACGTGGCACATAAATCAATGGAGATCATGTGGCTCAGTTGTCATGAAAGGCCTCAATTTTTTGTACTTTCACAAAAAAGTTTTATCCTTTCTCACCTCCTTTCACGCTCCCACGTGAAAACGTTTTGTACTTAATTTCACAAAAAGTTTAAGTGCACTTTAATTAATTTATAAAAGTAGCAGGGGCTAGTTATTTTTTGAATTGGTCACTTAAAAATAATCAATATTTGTAATTGATTGAAAACTAATCACTATTTTGCTGCAACAGAGATCGGTCCAGCATAATATACTTGAGTTCGTGTCACGATCCCAAACACTTAGTCGTGATGACGCCTATTGTGAAATCAGGCAAGCCAAAACAAAGTTTGTTTTTCAGAAAATTTATAAATTCTGAAGTAAAAGTATGGATAAAAGTCTAACATCATTAAAAAAAATTAAAAACTCAATCCAGATCTAGTATCACCAAGCCACGAGCTATTATAAATATAGTGTCGAAATGTAAAGCTGACATAATAATGTCTGGAGAAAACGAAATACAATAGGAAGATAACGAAGGAGAAATCGAGGTTGCGATCGTCAGCTGCTACCTCGAAGACTCCAGGGAACTCTGTCAGCCAATCAACCACTGCTACCGTGCCTCGATGAACCTGGATCTGCACACAAGGTGCAGGGGGTAACATGAGTACACCAACTCAATAAGTAACGAGCCCAAACTATGGGCTGAGAGGTAGTGACGGACTAAACCTCAACAATTAGAATAAACAGCGTACAAAAATTAGACATGTTCACAATTTATCAGAAAATGAAACAAAATATGTCAGGTATGACCAGTGTACTATATATATATGAAACCAGTGTGGAAATGCACCAAGTGCTCACAACTCTCGCATAGAAGTCCACTCTGTACTGTATAAGGCTCGCATGCCCAAGGAAAATCCATCCCGGAATATGCATAACCATCGGTGACCATAGTCAGTCATTACTGAGAAAAAAGGCAGATAAGCCCCACGGAGAAGATCCATCTCCGAATTTCAACACTCGGACAAGATCCATGTCCAGAGACGATCCATCCCTCACTTATCATCAACTTCGGACAAGGTCCATGTCCAAGGAAGATCCATCCCTCACTTATCATCAACTTCGGACAAGGTCAATGTTTAGGGAAGATCCATCCCTCCATATCAATGCGCTCACTAGGGGTGTAAAGACTCCGGAGGGGCTCCTATTAGCCCGAGCGCTACATCAAGCTAACGAAGACATGATCAGAGTATCGCTGCGGTGTGCAGTCCGATCTCATAACTGTCTCAATAACAGGCTCTCAACCTCACTCCGTCATTTCTCTCCAGTCTCGCTCATATGGGCTCACAGATGCATGAACTAGCCCGATACAATGATAAATATATATAATTAACAATTTCCGAGATTGAGGCATGAAATGATATGCTATGAGAGGACTGAGTATATGAAATAAATTAAACACTTAAGGAGACAGTAATATACGACCACTCGGGTCTCAGCATTTTCGGCGTGAAGCCCTAGCATTTGACTTAGCATGATTTCTAGCATGTTCACATTAATCACATCAATAAAAGTGCGATATAAATCTGTAATAGCTACTAGACTGTGCCATGGGATGAGCCAGGCCACAAATCACTCGGTGCACGCCCGCACGCCCGTCACTTGGTATGTGCGTCACCTTAATTATACTCATATATCATATAGTTCGGGGTTTCGAACCCTCAGAACCAAGTTTGGAAATGTTACTTACCTCAAAACCTGCTAAAATCCTAGCACTCAATGCCCTTGCCTCTAGACTCGGCCTACGAGCGCTCCAAATCTACCAAAAATCAGATTTATAGTTATTATATGCCAAGGAATGAAGCCCATTCGAAAATTATCAAAGTAACTAAAAATTCCGAAATTGGCCAAACCCGACCCCGGGCCTACGTCTCGGAATTAGATAAAAATCACATCACAAGAATCCTCATTCTCCCACGATTCTATACATACCAAGAACATCAAAGTCATGCCTCAAATCCCCAATTAAAGGTCTCCAAATACAAGCCCTAATTTCCCAATTTTTGTCACTAATTTTCATAAATTTTCACCCCCAATCCGTTAAATAATCACATATAAACGAGTTTTAAGTCCAAAAGTCTTACCTCCACGAAGAACCCTCGAATTTCCTCTTCAAAACCCTTCAAAAAGCTTCAAACCTGAATAAAAATGGTGGAAGAATGACCAAATTTCGCTAAGGGTCCTATTTATATGTTTTGCCCAGCAATGACCGCACCTGCGGTCCATTTATCGCACCTACAATCCCAGGTGCGCACTTGCGCAATTCACTTAAAAGACCAATTTCCGCACCTGCGACCAAACTACCACACTAGCGACTTCGCAGGTGCGACCCATCCTCCACATCGGCGGTTCTTCACCAGCCCAAAAAAATCCGCATCTGTGACCCTTAGTCCGCTTCTGCGGACTCGCACATGCGGTCCCCTATCCGCAGGTGCGGAAACACCATAAGGCTTCACACTAGCAACCTTAGAAATTTCCAAAACTCCTCGATGGCCATTCGAAATCACCCTGAGCCCCTCGGGGCCCCAACCAAAAGTACCAACAAGTCTTAAATGATCACCCGAACTTAGTCGAACCCCCGGAACACCCAAAATAACATCAAATCGTCAAATCAACCCATGATTCAAGCCTAAGGATCTTCAAACTTTCGAAAATCACCAACGATGCCGAAACTAACCAAACCTTATCCGAATGACCTGAAAATTTGCACACACATCCAAAATGACACTACGAACATGTTCCAACTTTCAAAAATTCATTCCTACCCCGATAGCTAATTTTTCCACTGCCGACCGAAAATTGTCAATAACTCAATTGCGCCAATTCAAGCCTAATCCTACTCCGTACCTCACAACCACATTCCAAACACACTCCTAAGTCCTAAATCACCTAACGAAGCTATCTGAGCCATAAAATTCACATTCCGAGGTCGTTTACCTATAAGTCAACTCTCGGTTGACTTTTCCAACTATTAAGCCCATTTAAGAGACTAAGTGTCTCAATTCTCACCACAACCACTCCGAACCCGAACCAACCAACCCAACACATCATGAATAGGTAAAATTGCATGTGATAAAGCTGAAAAATGGGAAACAGGGCTAATCTCATGGAACGACCGGCCGGATCGTTACAGCTCGGTGCACCTGCGTATGAACTTCCAGCGTATTATGCTGGAACTCCAACACGCAGAAAGTTCCAGCATAATACGCTTGAGATTCGAGCACTTGTGTATGAACTTCCAGCATATTATGCTGGACCGATATACTTCATATTATGTATGAACTCCAGCATATTATACTGGAGTTCCAGTATATTATACTGGAGTTCCAGTATATATGCTGGAGTATTTTCCGGATATGTTTCGATTCAGATTTATCTTTATATGAAAGTGGCTAAATTTTGATTACTCTTGAAACTGTAGCTATTTTTTAATGACTACTTGTAAATCTGGCTATTTTGGAATTTCTCCCTTAGTTTTTCGGTTATTTTTCACACACATATTAAAGAATTTATCTTTTAGTATTAATTAATAATAAAATTGACCATATTAATTTTAATTTGTTCATTAAAAATATAACATATACTTCTAGATTCCTTATGCTAAGAGTAATTTTGGACAAAAGAAGTTAATTTCTCCTTGATATTTAATAAAAATTAAATGTTACGGACCACAAAAAAGAGGCAAAAAAAGCCGCCTATCACATAACGTAATGGTTGACACATTACAGAAAGCTGCCATAATACAATTATTTCATTTTTTTGTTTGTTTATATAATTCAAAATATAGAACTCTGAGGTTACACATTTAGGAGAAAATGGTTAAATTTTGTCCTGTACTTTTGAAATTGAATAATTTTATCCGTTGTTATGCTTTGGGTCTAATTTTACCACCATATTATTTTTAAAAGTCTCGTTTAGTTTTGACCCTGAATGGAGCTCCAATTTTATTTTAATTTGCAAACACATAATTAGAGTGGATGAGTATATCTGGACCTTTTTTCTCGACGTATTTTAACATATGAATTCACTCATTTCATGCTAAAGCTCTGTTAATGACAAATATATATATATATATATATATATATATATATATATGTGTGTGTGTCGGTCCATTAATTTTAAGAGTACGATTGAACTCAAAGTATGACAGATGATAAATATAAAGATATGGATAGTACATGGGGCAAATCTGAAACTTTCCTCTTTTCCAAATACAACTTGACTGACCCTGTATGATTGGACAGCAAGCTTAATTTGGAGGGAGAAATTTAAAAATAGTCGGTCTTAATTTTAAAAGTAGTCGAAATTTAATTATTTTTGATGTAAAGGTAAATTTGAACAAAAATATTATTCAAAGTTCGGAAAATATTCCAGCATAATATACTGGAGTTCCAATGTAATATATTGGAGTCCTAACATAATATATTGGAGCTCCAGTATAATATATCGGTCCAGTATATTATGTTGGACCGATCCGTGATACAGCAAAATAGTAGCTATTTTTCGATGATTTTGCAAACGCTAACTATTTTTGAATTATCAATTCAAAAATTGACTAATTTTTATAGCTGTGATAGCCCGTGCTATTTTTACTAATTTGTATTGTTGTGGCCCATTAGCAATAGTAAAGAATCTTTGCGCTGTTGAGAAAGTTCACTTAAGAATTCCTTATGGTGTAAAGAATCTTTGCGTTAACTTGTAGTAGGTTGGATGTCTTATATCTTTTAGGTGACGTAATAATATAATATTTTTTTATCGATGCATAAATGTTAAACTCTTTCTTGTGAACATTAGAAACACATAACACCAAGTGGGATGTAGAAGACTGATTGCATTCTTTTCTTACTTCAGTTCAAATTACAATTTGTGAACTGAAGTAAGATATCATGATATACTGGCATGAAATCGAATTAGTGGGGCCCGTGAGTTTCAGATATCAGATGGTTAAACCTTAAAAAAAGTATCATCGTACTACAGAATTAATTAATTTGTCTTGCAAATACAATCTACAATTGCCGCATGAGGCCTATAATAGTTCTATAACTACTGAAGCCAAGAAAGAAGTGACTTTCTCATATATAAGGTCAGAATTTACATGAGGTACAACGTAACGTGGGTGTGTATATCAGTATATATTTGCTAGCCTAATGTATACAAATGACTTGAGCGATGCACGTATATTATTCGTACATGCTACGTAGATTTATACAATACTATGACCTCTCCAAATTACAGTTCAAAAGGTTCCTGCATGCAACCTAGTTATTTGATTCTTACTATTGTAGGCACTTTACAAGTTTCTTGAATTGTTACCTTCTTGTTTAAGTTGTTGGATTCTTTGATGTAGTCTTCTCCGATGATCGTGGATTTTCCACAGTCCATGTCCCAGAATAACGGCAGAGTATATCCCATGTGTGATTATAGGTGCAAAAATGTTGTTTGTCTGTTGCATTTGCAAGTGTAGAAGTTCAAATTAGCTATAATGACCAATATTTCATGTAGACATAACCTTTCAAGTATCAGAAATAAATACAATGTGAAATTCATGTTACCTGGATCCATTCAAACCCGAGGTAAAGGGCTAACATGGCTTCTAGTAAAGGAGAGTATATCTTCTTCATCTGTCGCCTCTCGTACCAAGCTGCAAAACATTCAGGCAGATGAAAGAATTAACATATCATGCACTTATCTGTTTCAACTAAAGGATCACACGTTGGAGAGCAGAAATGCTTTGTTTACTTGCTTCTGTATTGTTGTAGTGTACAGGTTTATGTAGAGGGAGCAGGATTTGTAAGGTTTGAAATGGAGATAAGATACAGGTGGTTACATCAAATAATATAAAACTTATCATATCTTAACGATATGACCTGGTTCGATAAGCTCAGTAGAAACCAATTTTTCTTTGATCCAATCTCTGCTCACTCTCTCTGGTGACCGTGGGTGGAACTAGGGTGGCAGAAACCCTCTTCGACGTACACTATATATACAGGACCAAAAATATTTGTATGTACACATAGTAGAGGTTGAATCCCCTTGGCTTCTCCAAGTGTTCACTTCTTTATATTTTGAATCCTCTTGGTGAAAATCCTGACTCTGCCACTGCTGATGACACTTGTGAAGAGACCACCTTCAGTATACAGAGAGCAGGGGAATCTTTCGTACACACTAAGACCTAGAACGAGAAGTTAGTCCATTGATTTTGACAGAACGAGACCAGTCTCCTGCCTTGCTGGGCTCATATTATTTTAAATAGTTGAAGAAGCTATGCCTACAAGGAAAGGCCTGAGAAGACCCGATGGAGTTAAGGAAAACATGTATATTGTCACACTTCCTGCCTTCCAAAGGTGACTAGAGATGGCCAGATGCAGTGGAGCAACGACCAGGGAGCAGGTTTGGAATCGTTGCAACTATGATGAAAGCGATTTGCTTGTTGCCAAACCTTTCACCTTCCTTTTGATTCAAAGTAGGTCGAGACTGTTGTATTTTAAGTCTGTCAACTTTGGATGTAGACTAGGCTAAGGGACGTGCTTCAGGTCTTCTATTCCTAGTTGCGATCAGCCATACTAATTCTTCATATTCCATTAGCATTATTAGTTGGACCCCAAATCCCCAGATTCATATCATTATGTTAATTAAGTTTAGACTCAAATGATCACCAAGTGAGAGCTGTCTTGCTTATGTCATGAGCATAGAAGAGAAGTCAAACCTGCAAAGAGTTTTTTAAGATCTTCACGACCTGAATGCGACTTCAGTACTGGTGCAACAACATAGGTAGGATCTGAAACAAATAGCCAAGTGATTAAGCATGTTAGAGTAGAGGACAATGAAAGGCAGCCATATAATATAAACTGCAGCCTGTGAAACTTACCTTTTGGAGAGGCAGCTATATAATATAGAGAACCAGTGAGAGCTGCTGTAATTACAGCTGCAAACGCTTGAGCAAATGGGACATAAGGTGGCAAAACACCTGTCTATATTTTAAGGAAACAGAATGTGTCAGGGATCAGAAAAATTTGGATACAGCATAACTCGGAGAAGGATGCTAGATATAGAATCCTACCAATGATGCCATTCCTCTAGCATCAGTTACAAAATCACTGCTCCTTAAGAAAATGTCAGCCAAAGCTCCCTGTATTCATAAACATAATGAGAGAGGAGCAAGGGGAAAAGAATCATGACCAATAAGAAAGATAAATTTTTTGAAATGAAATTCTGTGGACTTTGACAAATTAAAAGCAATTACACTGTTGTGTGAAAGTGGTTATTAACAAAAGAAATGTTTATTCTGAATAGGTTCCAAACTTTTTGAGATTATGTTCTATGAATAAGATCGTTGTTGGCTCTTCGGGAAGTGAAATAGATTGGCAAAAACAACAGCAATCACTTATAAATAACTGCGGTAACATGCCTTTTGTAACCGGAAGATTGCTATCCCCAGAGTCAGACAATCAATCTTTTGGTAAAACGCTCTACACGCCTCAAGCCTTTTTCAGTTTTCTATTTTCTTTATATTCTTCTTTCTTTCTCTATTTCTTTTTGAAAATAAATGTATACATTGGATATCTGAAGCACAGAAAGTTCTACCAAATGGATTTCCAGGTATGTGTTGTTAGTATTAATATAAGATATGCAAGGTTCGTACGCTTAAACATAGAAAGCTGAAAAGAGAAGCTTGCTCAGTCGATGAACTGCCTCTCACTTCCAACCGGTAGTTTGGTCATCTGGCTCACATGAAGGGTAAGTGCGGAACCAATACTGATACCGTGTGGGAGTTTAAGTCACGTGAAGTGTAAGTAGTGAACTGGAGTATTATTGATCCCTTGGTGTCGAGGAATCAATAGGGAAAAGAATAAGGCTGCAAAAAGGATAAATGAATTTGCGATTGTATACCATAAATGGATGATATACATCTTACCTGGACAGCAGCACGGTAGAAAAGCTCCTCTCCAACAGAGCTAGCAGCCACAATCAGAATGAACTACATATTTGCATCAAAATCCATTAAGTATCAACCCTTCCCTGTATTGTGACATAACTATTGATGCTGAAATTGATAAAAAAATTTACCTGCCAAGGTGACATTCCATAAAAGAAATTCCGTAGCTCTTCATCCTCAACATCCCTAATAGCTCGAGCGTGAGGTGATAGCTTCACAACTTCATCCTATAAATACAGCGATTTGTTATAAAACGTCGGTTCTATAATCCAAGAATGTCAGATGGACAAAGCTAGAATGGCTGCAATATATATGGTTAGCATTTTTGCATCTTTACACTAAGAGTTAGTGAAGCCATATGTAGATGAAAGAAAATAATGCAAGTTAAGTAAACCAAGAATGCTGTTAAATATACTGTCCCTATTATATGGACTGTTTCTGTAACACCCATAGGCAAATTTCACATCAACAAAACATAGAGGGATGCTTGACATGACATATACGAAAGCAAGTTCCAGACGACCCAAGTAATGCGTTTTAAAGCCACACACAAGCAGATAACATCACCAATGGCTGGACTGTTACAGTTTGTGGCAGGAAAGATATGGGAATAGTTGAACATACATCTAGTATAAATAGAAGAGCCATAATTGGGGGAGCTGCATATCCTAGTCCTTCAACAATGGCATCTAATGATGGACTGAACCCTCCTGTGCAGTCAATTCCTGTCATTGAGCATATGAACTTTCCTGCTAAAGCCATTGCTCCATATATACCTGAGTTCAAAAAACAAACTGAACATCAGAGAATGATTGAAGTACTTTCTTTTTCTTCTCTGAAGATATCCAAATTTTTTAATGGGATGGGACTCATAAAAGGCTGGAAGAAATACATGCAACAAACAATGTAACTGTAAAGCTTGTGTTTTGCCGATGTGGGATCGTTGCTCATTCGCCGGTGGTGATAAGTTTAAATCAAGGCAAACTCTTTAATCCGGAACCTCATTGTTGGGAACGTCTTCGACCATGACGTACATATCCAACATTTTGATTACAAGAAATTCCTGGTATTCATCCGGAGTCCTCAGAAAATCCCTCAAAGTTTCATCATCGTCGATGTTAAACTCCGATTAAAAAGCAACTCCTTGCGAAGTGACGGAATACAGATATCTTCCGGTTACTTTAAAGTATCACTGAACGTTTCCTCACACTCATTTTTTTGCATAACAATGATATCAATTTATCGTACTCCATTGTAAGTGGCAATTTAACATGACACTGTGGAGATAAACTGTACCACACAGAGTTATTCTCCATCACAACCTCACCCCCCAATATAATGAAACTCTTATTCTACGCTCTTCAGACATTATGAAAAAATGCTTGAGAATTTAACAAGAAGAAAAGTTTGAACGGGAGTTCGAATATTTTTTGAATGGATTTTCCTAAACTCCTAACCTCTTTATATAGGAAATGGCTAGCACGGGGGCTGAAATTTTTGATGTATAGTGCTCTTTTAATGTGCGTTATACACATTTGAATTATTGTTATGTGAGTTAACTTATTGGTGGGCCCATAAACAGTTATAACGCGGTATTTCTATGCGCTGCACAGGTATAGCATTTTAATTCCATGCGCTATACCTGGCAGTCAAATCGTCCAGTATAGCGCACAGATTTCCGGCGCTAAACATGTATAGCGCATGAATTCTCCGCGCTATACCTTAACGGCAAAAGTTACCGTTAAAGTATAGCGCGGAGAATTTCGGCGTTATATATAGAAAAGTAACCTTTTTTTTTTTACACTCAACTTTTGTCCAAAAAGACGACAATTACGTTCCGAACTCATATAAATACAATCCTATTTCTGACAATTGCTTATATTTCTTACTTAGGAGTTAGGAAACACAGTACCACTTAACATGTGATTGGAAACATGACTAAATTTACTGCAAAAATATTGCAGTGTTTTTTTATTTTTGGCATTTGTTGTCCTACCAACTATAGTAAAAGTTAGAAAGAAGAAAAACCTTAGATTTTCCACTTTTAGAATCACTTTAATGACATATGCAGAAAGCAAAAAAGAAGATAAATGCAACAACCCTTTCCCTTTTGGTAAGGACAAAAACCCTTTCCCTTTACTCGCAACTCCAAGAATCACTTGTATATTCACTTTCTCTCATTTATTACTATTCTAGCACTAAGTTCCAGTTACACATTCCCATTTCATCTATCTCTAGTCTTTACATGTAAAAGAATAAATAAGGGAATGCATTTGGCACAGAATACTTGTTATTATTAAAACTTAAAAGCTAAACTATAAGTATATACTCCTATAATAATTTCGAAATCCATTTATGTTATGCTATTTAATACTTCTTCTGTTTCAATTTATATGAACATATTTAACTGGACCCAAAATTTAAATAAATAAAAAAAGACTTTTTAACTTGTATGGTAAATGAGGCTCATATATTTTGTATAACGATAAATCATTGCATAAAAGTTAATTGTTTCTAAATATGAAAAGGGAAGAATCTTTTAAGCACGGACTAAAAAAAATAGATTCACGTAAATAAAAACAAAAATAGTAGCTAGCAAAGAGTACTATAGCGGTTCTTTATATTCACTAACTTAAAATCTTGAATCCACGCAGAAATGCATTGGGTTTTATGGAGATAGTTTTGGGGGAAGGAAAATGAACAAAATAATCCTGTTCTAATATAAATCCCGCAGTAAATAGAAAATTAATTCGAAGTAAAAAGGACAACATTACCTAATCATTAGAACCCAAATTAAGCTTACATTTTAACAATTGTTGCTCTATATAAATCAAACCAAGAACAGTATTACACTGCTCACACTGTAACTACTAAGATTAAATCGGTCACAATATAGACTAATCATAACAACCAAAAAGTCACCACAAAAAACTAAAGTAAAAATTTGAACTTTATAGGTTGGAGTTTTGGGGTTCTATCACATATCCATTAAATTTACTGAGTTCGAAATCTATATTTATTTATATTTGTACATTTTTAACACATATACATTAATTATTCGAGCCAAAAGTAGGTTCAAATGAGCTCATAAGCTAAACAATACATCCGCCCTTGAAAGGTATGTCGGAATGATAAAAATTCTTTTTCACGTAGTCAAAAATTTCGAGTTCGAATCCTGGCCAGAGCACTTAACCTCTCACAGTTAGTGTTCTAAGCCGCGAATCAAAATTAATCAGGTTAGTGGGTCCTTCCTCGAAAAATTACACTATGTATGTAGTTAAAATATTACGTTTTAGAGGTATATAACACATGTTGAACAATCTTTGTGGGAAAAGTTTTTATTTCTTTGAAATTTGAACACCCTTCAAAAGATTTCTAGTTTCGGCATTGATTCATATACCAAATGTTTGACCAAAGAATAGGAAACCAAAAGCCATAAAATAAAATTCTGAATTCATTGAATCTATTCAACTTATATGAATATTCCTTGTCTTTTTCCCCAAAATAGTGTTAAAAAGGGAAACCAGAATTCAAACCGAAAAAAAAAAAAAATAAGGAAACGCGGAACGAGTTGAGAACTCACCGATTCCATAACTGAGTCTGACGACAGCACCAATCTTCTCCCAAACAGGCAACTGCGCATCACTAAAGCTCTGATTAAATGTTGTCACCTCCATCGTAGTTCCCGTGTACCCTCCACTTTCTCTCTCTCTAGCATCCACTGAAGCCTCAGTACTCGTCCTCTCCGCCATAGCTTTAACTCTTAACACTGAAAACTTCGCCTTATAATTCCTCTTATTTAGCTTTCTCCTAATCGGAAAATCAAATAAACTCACTTTACATCCCAAAAACGACGTCGTCGGAGTATTCGTACACCTAGCTAGCACCGGTACCTCCATATTTACACAAAGTCTCCGGTTTTTTCCGGTTTAAACCGGAAGTGTGTATTGCGGGAGCTGATAGTGAACCGGTAAATGAACAAAACGGTGTCGTTTAAGTTGTTTTAGATTCTTCAGCTTCTTCTTCTCCGGCGTCGTTGTGCATATTGTGATAAGAGTTTTTGGAGCAGAGAGGAAGAAGAAGATTGAATTAATAACAACCGTTGTTTTTTGTTGTTCGTTATTAAGTCAACGGTGATTTTTGATTGGACGTGATTGTGTGATGGGCGGTCAAGATTTGAGTAGAGGGTGTAAAGGTGGGGTCTACGTTAAGATGTGTGTTTGTCTATAGTTGAGGATATCTAGGTGGCCAATGAAAATGTGACATGTGGAGATAATGGGATAGTTGGAGATTTTGCAAGGATAAAACATCTATAAAGAGACAATTAGGAAAATAATTCCAATCAATTATTAGTATCCTCTTCTCATTTTTTCTTTTATTATAGAATAATTAACCCAGACAGTCGTCAATCAAGTTGCTTAAACTAAAAATAGCTGGCGAATATATAATATATACATAATTTATGTATTATATATACTTAATTATGTATATTCAACGTATAATCTATGTATATAGCTAAAAAGGAAAACAATAACATGACCAGTTATTTGTATAAAGATTCATCTATTATATAGCTAAGTGAGTTTTATGATGGAATAATGGTCCCTATGATAATATCCGTAATAAGACGGTTTAAATTCGTACCCTTGATTTGTATTATCAGTCTTTTGAAGTTGTGCATATTTCTTGAGAAAAATATTCAATATTCAATATTCTTAATCATTAGATTATTTGTTCAAATTACTCTTATTATCTTCTTAAACATTATTAGTACTCTTTTTTCTTCATTGCTATAAGCAGGGCATACGCTAAAAATGTATAGCAATAAACTTGTATTATTAATGAGAGTAATATAAATCCCTGCATTTATATCAAACTAACGAACAAAAATACGGGAGAAATTCAAAGATAGTCAGATTTATAAGTGGTCATTCAAAAATAGCCACAATTTCAAAAGTAATCATAATTTAGCCACTTTTTATGTAAAGATAAATTTAAACGAAAATACTGTACAAAATCCGAAAAAATACTACAATATAATATACTGGAACTTTCTGCGTGTTGGAATTCCGGCATAATATGCTGGAAGTTCATACACATGTGCACCGATCTCTAGCATATTGCTGGAACTTTTCGTGTTGCAATAAAATAGTGGCTATTTTTCAATGACTTCGCAAACACTGGCTATTTTTGAATGACCAGTCCGAAAACTGGCTAGGCCGTGCTATTTTTACCAAAAATACATTAACGGCCCTTTTAACTTGTTAAATTATTTTATTTGGATACTTTAATTAAGAGTATTACCTAAGTCTGGTATATCTTTTACAAAGGTATATTTTTTTCACTAAGGGGTCGTTTGGTTGGAATACGATTTATACCGGTATATATTATGCTGGTATAAGTTATATTGAGATAAGTTATGCTGGGATTAATTGTTTATTCATTGTTTGGTATGTTGTATTAAGAATGACAATTGCATAATTTCTAAGAAGAAGGTATAAGTTATACCGGTGCTAATTGCCCCACCTTCTATAAGGTATAAGTTATCCCAGTGTTAAAATTAATACCAGGATAACTTATACCTGGTTTACTAACCAAACAGGGTATTAAGGTGGTATTAAATTTTATTCCACCCTTATACCTTCTTATACCTCATACCAAACGACCCCTAAGAGTTAATTTTGGTGTCAACACTAGGTGAGAGTAATAAAAATATGTTTAATTGTTTAAATCTGCAAAATGTTTATCTTAAAGCTGACTTTTTGACACAAATCACAAATGGATTGTAAGGTCTCCTATTTTAAGTAATTACAGTGTTGTTTATTAGTGGGATTGTCTGTATCATAGCCAATGTTTTAAAAGGCGGGGCGTCAGACGGGGCATTTTACATCAGACGAGGCGAGGCGTAAGCCCCGAGACATGAAGCGTAAGTCCCACGGATCTTTAAATTTTACTAATTTCAAAAATTTTAAGATAGTCCCACGGTTATATTTAGCAAAAAATTTGAGTCTAATTTTTTTGATGTGACGAACAAAAATAAATCACGGCATTTTCACAATGAAATTGAAATACGAACTTTGAACGTGGTTGTTCAATAAATTAATCTTTAATATATCCCCACTATTATTATTAGTGTGACAAAAATTAAGAACACATAGAGAAGTAGGTAACCGAATTAAAATAAAACTTGCAAAGCTAAAATTAAGAAAATGATTCCAATCAATTATTAGAATCCTCCTTCTTCTTTTTTCCACTCGGTGTCCGATACTCATATTAGGACTCGATTGAATTTGGATTTGTGTCGGAAAATCCTATATTGGAGCAAAGCGCTTCCTAATTCCTAACAAAGTCAACTCCATACCCAGGACTCGAACTTGAAACCTCTAATTAAGGATGAAAGAATAAATGGATAACTCGTAGCAATATAATTTATATTGTACACTTTCCTAGTCATATTATCTGTCTTTTTAAGTTGGGAAAAGGGCTAAATATACCCCCTACGTTCGAATATTGTCTATATTTAATATCGGTTATACTATCTGGCCAAATTTACCCCTACCGTTATACTATCTGTCAAATTTATCTCTATTATCAGCAAATATTTAAAAATTACCTCTTGGTGTGTTAAATAATTTAAAATCTCCCAAATCCCTTTTATTTAAATCACTTATTGTTCTTCTTGACGGGGTGGGTTGCTTTGATGGTAAGCATCCTCCACTTCCAACCAAGAGGTTGTGAGTTCGAGTCACCCCAAGAGTAAGGTGGGAAGTTCTTGGAGGGAAGGATGTCGATGGTCTATTGGAAACAGTCTCTCTACCCCAGGGTAGGGGTAAGGTCTTCGTACACACTACCCTCCCCAGACCCCACTAGTGAGATTATACTGGGTTGTTATTGTTCTTCTTGCTCCAGTATTTTAAGAAACTAGTATTGTACCCGCGCGATGCGCGGAGAATATTAATCATGTTATGTGAGCTAACTTATTTGAGCACATTATAGCATAGTAAGGGACTATTTGGAAAATATAAATTTATGGTGATGATAGTTTTATCTTGAATAAATTAATTTTCTGCTTTTGTTGCTGCTTGAAATAAGCTAGAATTGTTTGCTTTTTCCCAAAAGCAGAAAAACTGCTTCGGTTGCTCGTCAAAAATACTTCTCCGTCTTGACCAAACAACTTAAACTTTTTATAAATATTTTTAAGGGAAAAAAGTACTTTAGGCCTTCCAAAAACTTGGCCAAACAGGCTCTAAAAATTTTAAGAAATTAGAATTCATATAGTTATCGAATAACTTTTCAGTTCTTCATTTTTTTTATTACATAATCTGTTATATTTGATATTATTTTATTTGCTATATAATATCTTATTAGCTTGTTACTTGACTTATCTTTTTATTAATTGTCCTTTTTGTAATATAATGTGTGGTGTGTTTATATATATATATATATATATTTTTTTTTTTTTTTTTTTT